>APFE030223891.1:138269-325149 GCA_000404065.3 Pinus taeda | reverse complement strand
TTTTTGATATGATGATGCTCAAGGTGTGGCCAGAACAGAGGCAGAACCCTTTTCTATTACCAGCACTGATTTTTCCATAGTTTCGATGAACTCCTGCCTCGAAAGGGATTTCCTGTAGATCTTCAGTCGATGCCCATTGATGAGCATGGGGATGGCTTCTTCATCAATGGTTTGGATAGGGACGAAACCATTTTCATTGCACTTCTCCACTGCATATGGTCCTAGCCATCTTGTCCTTAGCTTCCCTTTGAAATCCTTATGTCTGGAATCATACAACAGTGCCCAATCTCCCAGCTGGAATTGTTTTTCATTAAGGTGCCGGTCATGCCATATCTTCCTCTGTAGTTGAACCACTTCTCAGTGGTGGAGGGCCTACATTCGGTGTTCATCTAGCCCATTCAGCTGCAATGACCTTTCACGTCGAGCATGGCTGAGATCTAGGTCCAGCTGAGCTGCCATCCTCAATGTGTTGTACTTGAACTCGATTGACAGCAAAGCTCTCTTCTCGTAGACCAGCTCATAAGGTGTGAAACTGGTTGTGGTCTTCCAAGTGGTGTTGTAGGCCCAAGTGGCCTCAACCAGGCAATCTACCCAATCCTTTCTGCTGCTGCTCACCACCTTAGTCAAAATCCCTTCTAATGCTATATTAGTGACTTCCACCTGCCCATTTTCTTGAGGATGATATCGGGTGGAAGTCCTATGCTTGATCTTGTGATGAGCGAGCAAGTCTTCAATTAAGTTGGAGGTGAACTGGCTTCCTTGAGCGGTGACTAAATCTCTTGGGTAGCCAAATTTGTAGAAGATGTTTTCTCTTAAGAAATCAGCCACCGTTTCTTTTGTCGCTACTTTGATTTCCTTGGTTTCTGCCCACTTTGTCAGGTAGTCTGTGCACACAATGATGTAAGACCTTTGCCTCGAAGGAGGGTTGATAGGACCCACAAAATCCATGCCCCACTTCTCCTATGGCTCGAAGGTCACTTGAGGTTGGAGAGGCATTTCGTCCCTTCGAGTCGGTTTCCCCATCCTCTGGCATCGGTCACATTAGCTGATGTATCTTCTAACATCTTGATGAAGAGTGGGCGAATAGTGGCCTGCCCGTATAATTTTTAAGGCAGTCCTCTTTGCTGCAAAATGGCCTCCACAAGGTCCATCGTGACAGGTTAGGAGGATGTCAAAGACTTCCTCCTCCCTAACACAACGCCTCAAGATCTAATCGGGGCCAAGTTTGAACAGGTTTCCCCCGATCCAAGTGAATGGGGCACTCTTCCTCACGATTCTGCTCTTCTCATTTGAGGATAGATGCAGAGGGAACTGTGCTGAGACCAAGTAGTTTGCTATATTAGCAAACCACAGAGAGAGTACTAAGATAGCAAACAAATGTTCATCTGGCATTTGGTCATCCACTGTTCCTTCTTCACCTGCAGGCAAATCTAATCTAGACAAGAAGTCAACAACAACATTTTCTTTACCTGGTTTATCAATGATAGTCAAATCAAACTGCTGCAACAAAAGTAACCATCTAATAATACGAGCATTTATAGTAGGCTTATTCATTAAATATCTAATTACAACATGATCAGTATGTACAAATGTTTGATAGCCAGTGATGTAGTGTCAGAACTTGTTTAGGGAATGGACCATGGCCAGGAACTCTTTCTCAGTTACACTATAGTTCATTTCTGCCTTGGACAGGTTTTTTTTGACAAAGTATATGGCATATGGAAGTTTCTCCTCAACTTGTCCTAAGGCTGCCCCTATGAATTTGTTTGAGGCATCAGTGTGGATGTGGAAAGGTAGGGCCCAGTTTGGGCCTCTCAAAATTGGGGCGGACACTAACTTATCTTTCAACTCATTTAGAGCCCTTTGATAGTCGTCAGTCCATTTAAACTCAACATCTTTTCCTAAGAGGCCAAACAATGGCGATGCTAGCTTACTAAAATCTTTAATGAATCTTCTATAATATCCCGCTAAGCCTAGGAAACTCCGAACATCTCTTACCTTCTGATGAGGTGGAACCTTTTTGATGATAGCAATTTTGTTAGGATCCACCTGTAATCCTTGGCGAGAAATGGTATGACCTAAGACGGTCCCTTCAGTCATCAGGAATTCACATTTTTCAGGGCTGAGGGATAGGTTCATCTCAATGCACTTGCTTAAAACGTTTCCCAGGTTGGACAAGGCTTCTTGGAAGCTAGACCCGTAAGGAGTAAAGTCATCCATATAGATTTCCACCGAATCATGAACCAACTCGGCAAAGATGCTCAGTACAGCTCTCTGGAAAGTGGCAGGAGCATTTCATAGCCCAAAGGGAAGGACTCAGTAGCCAAAGGTACCCCATGGACAAGTGAAGGTGGTCTTATCTTGGTCCTCCGGGCTGATTTGGATTTGATTATACCCGCTGAACCCATCTAGGAAAGAGAAAAACTTCTTTCCTGCCAATCCATCCAACACTTGATCTATGAAAGGCAAAGGGAAGTGGTCTTTCTTGGTGGCTTTGTTCAGTTCTCTATAGTCGACATAGATTCTCCACTTCCCATTTTTCTTGGGTACCAACACCAGAGGGGAAACCCATTCGTTGTCCGAGATGGGGTAGATGAACTCTGCATCCAACAATTTTTGCAATTCTTCCTTAACAATGTCCTTGAAGGCTGGATTCATTCTCCTCTGAGGTTGCTTGACTGGTTTGCAGTCCTCTTTAATGTAAATATGATGGGTACAGACCGAAGGATGGATTCCTTTCATTTCCTTGTAGCTCCAGGCAAAAGCCTCCAAATGGTGGTTCAAGAGGCTACATAGCTCCTTTTCCTGAGAGGGAGAGAGAGAGGAGCTGATCTTTAAAGTTCTTTCAGGGCCAAACTCTACATTTTTAACTCTAGGAGTGGTCGAATTTGTCACACATAGGTCCACTAAAGCACTGGCTTGGGTATCTTCCACCAACTCTTCCAAGGATAGTGCACCGGGAGGAGGATTTTGGATTAAGTTGTCAATCAAATCATCCTCGGTTTGAGGACCTCCCCTGGTGGCCTCCACTGTGCATAATGGTGCAGAGTAGACCTCATCCTCATCTCCTTCCAACCAGAGGGGTAAGCCATGTTCTAGCAAAGGTTGGGCAGGAGGGTATAGGACCAGCTGTTTAGACATAAGCCCATTTTTGATGGTCATGCTTCCTACTCGACAACTAATGTAAGCATCCGCAGTAGCTAGCCAAGGCCTTCCCAAAATGAGGGGATATCCAGTGAGTTTTTCCTTTGGCTGAAGGACCAATAAGTCTGCAGGGTACTCCCATGAGTCAACGGAGACCAAGACATCTTCCACAATCCTTTCGGGAGTCACAGTGGAGCGGTCTGCGAACTACAGTACTGTCGAGGTCTTCCTTAAGCAACTCTGAAGGTTGAGTTTAAGCATGGTGTCCCTGGCCATCACATTAATGGAAGCCCCTAGATCAATCAAGGTGTGGGGGATGATGGTACCATTGATGTGAACATCAAATATAGGACTCCCAGGGTCCAAATACTTTGGACAGATTACTTGCCCCAACATAAGATCGGACAGTTGTCCTATGACATTGGTAGTTGAGGCATCTCTCTTTCGCCTGCTTGGGTGCCTAAAACACTTCTCCTTAATCAATTTTTTGTATATCGGTACATCTTTTATGGCCTGGAGGAGTGGTATTTTCACACACAACTGCTTGAGTTCTCCTAGAAGCTCAGCCTCTTCTGGGTTGGGTTGTGTGGTTACTGCGAGTCGCTCAGGAAAGGGTGGAATGGATTTGGGTTCACTTTCCTTTTTCTCTTCTTCCTCCTCTAGGGGAGGAGGTTGGTGCTCTGGAAGGACCTTCCCAGATCGTAGGTTGATCTCTTGGATCTCCACAGCATAGGTAGGCCATGTTGTCTCCCCAGTATATACATGCTGGGCCTATTTGTTGTTGGGTTTCGGGTTCGGTTGAGCAGGCATCTGGGGTTGTCTTGGAGGAGCAGGAGGTAATGGTTGTGGTTGAGCTAGTGGTGGAGGAAAAATGGCGGGAGGAGGGTTGTATTGAGGCCTCCACCCCGGTTGAGGTGCATTCCACTGAGGTTGTGGCTAGGCATGTGAGTGAAATGAATGAGGAGTAGGTTGAGAATGGTATGGAGATGGATAAGACCACATAGGAGGCAGACTAGGAAGGATGAGCAGGGGGGCCCCAAGAAGGTATATGAGCGGATTGGTTGGGGTTATAATAAGCTTGGGATGTCCTTTACATCCCCTGCTAGTAAGGCTTGGGCCCATGTGGCCTCCTTTGGTTGAGGAAGTAGAGAGGTTCAGTCGCCGCCTCAGTCCCTAGGTACATGGCTTTAAATCCAGGTAAGGTAGGGCATTGGTTGGTGGGGTGGTCTTCCTCACAAACGAAACATACCTCTACTGATTGCAATGGGCACTCATTCTTAGGATGCTTCCTCGTGCATCTACGACAAAAAATGGCTAAAGGCCTCTTAGCTTCCTCTTTCTTTTGCTAAATTCGGAAGGTATCAAGTTGCATGGAAATAGTCTGTCTCATCTCACTTTTGAGGTCTTCCATCTGGTTAGCAAAATCATGCTTGAAGAAGGTGGTACTAGCTGAAAGTGGATTCCCCCTACCTCTCTTTCAAGCCACCCTAGAATGGTTTCTAAACACGGTCTTTATGTCCTCATAAGGTAGTTGGTAGATATCCCCTCTAGCCAGCATGTGAAGGGTGTCTAGAAGGTCTTCAGGGACTCCTCAAAGTAGAACCAACTTCAGAGATTTCAGGTCAAGTGTGCACCTGGCTCGTTTATAACTGAGCTGGAACCTTTCCTCATAATCTTCTAAAGACTCATCGCTTCCCATGGTCATTCGAAAGATTTCTCCTTTGGTTTCCTTGGACCTACAATAGTCCTGGTATTTGGTATTGAAAGCTTGCTTCATCTGAGCCCAAGTGGTGATACTGTTTCTAGGTAACCCCATGAACCAACGTAATGTTGCGTCCTTGAGGGTAGAGGAAAATAGCTTCAACTTTTGCTCGTCCTCAGCATAGTCGTAAGTTCAACAAAGGACAAAAAACTCAAACAGGAAGGTATCAGGGTCTTTAGTAGTCAATCCATGAAAGTGAGGTAAAGCTGAGGGACTTATATTTTTTATTTTCATGTCTCCATTGGTCTCTCGGATGGGAAAGACACCTTCTATTCTCTCATCTTCTCTTCTACTGTTTTGGTTTTCAGCCATGGCTTCAGATGGAGTGTTCTCTAACTCTTCTTCTATTATAGGATCTTTGTATATCTCAGGAGGTTCACCTTTAGGTTCTTCTAGTTCACTATTACCAGAGAAGAGAGAAGGTTGACTCACTGATGTGGTGGGGGTGTTGGGTAAGAATTTTTTGGTTTTATCTCTGTTCCTACGAGGCATGAAATGGAAATACTTTTGGTTGCTTTTGTTTTTTTTTTCTCTACTGGTACCTGCAAAACTGAAATAGATTGAACTGCAACTAACTATCTTGCTTAAATGAAAGTGTGGAATGGAAATGAAAACAGGAAAGGACTAATCTACTTTGCAAAATTGAAATTGCAGAATTAAAATGCTAAGCTACGCTTGCTGAATTGAAATTGCGGAATTGAAATGCTAAGATACACTTGAAAAATTGAAATTGTGGAATTGAAATACTAATCTATGAAATTAGGAAATGTCTACTCTACTTTTGCAAAAATGAAATTGCAGAATGGAAATGAAATAAACTACTTAGCAGAAAGTTGTAGGGGAAAATAGAAGAAAAGCAACAATCACCAGTACTCTGACGCTTCCCTGACAACAGCGCCAAAAATATTGGTGAGCTCCAGTGTTGCGGCAATAATGCTGCAACTGTTGGGACTCCCTTCTTTACTTTTATCAACCTGGTAGTTCATAACCAACTTGGAAGCGACGGTGCTGTATGCACAAGTACTAGCTTTTGCCACAGCTATCACTTGGTCAGCTGGCACAAGTCCGCTAGGGGCTCAAGCCAACTTCTATGAGCTTTGAGAAGAAGGTTGTTAACTGATGGATGGAAGCTAGGCTCAAAGGAAGCTAATCTATTTGCGCAAAGAAATTGAGAAACTGAAGGAAAGCGAAAACCCTAGCAAACCCTAATTCTACCAGCTAGTCCTACTGACGCAAAGAAGAGAATGCAAGCTACTGAAAGAGATTCCATTACTTCTATGAAGGTAAAATACATGTGTCTAGACTACCTCTATCTTGACTGTGCAGGGGTGGATCAATGAGGAGAAATTCTTGGAAGAGGTCGGGAAGGTTCAGAGAGGGTCTAAGGAGACCCTAACACCCTTCGAGAGAGTTTCACAAAGTTTGGCTATCAAGAAACCTCATTTGTGAGCTTCTACAGGAAGTCTGTAGGGGTTCTATAGGATGTTCAGGAATTTCTACAAGATGTTCAGAAATTTCTATAGGATGTTTAGAAATGGGATTTTGGAGGATGGATGAGTGAGGGAAGATGAAGGAATGGGTATGGAGGTAGGATAGGGGTCTGAAGTGGCCCACAGACTGGTGGATGGAGTGGGGAGAAGGTGTAGATGGCTGAATTGGCTCAAAGAAGGCTGAAACAATGGTTGCACAAAAAGGTAGGGTTACGTGGGCAAGATGACAAATGTAAGACGAGAAACCCAGTTAGGAGATGGAACAGATGGTTCTGATGAAGCTTGGGTGGATGAAGAAGTGGTAGAGATGCTCTGCACCGTGTACTTTCAACTGAACCAATAAAGACTCGCAAGTAATTAAAGTCCTACCAACATATCTTAAACATCTAAAGCATTTCTAACCATAAACAGTGACCTAGTTAATCAACACAATTTAATTTGCCTAACAGAAATATGTTTGCAAATGCATAAAAGGAAAAAACAACGATGCATAAAGGAAAGATAACAGTACATAAAGGAGGCCCTTGGCTCTTAGGTTGGGCCCAACCGTGAGAGCTACGGCTCCTATAGAGAACTCAAAGCTGATATAAAATAGGACAGCTTATCATTATCTAAAAATAGTCATCAATCAAAAGTTATGCCAAAATGGCTACAAGAAAACGAGATGAAAGTGACAGCACTATAGTGAAAAAAATGCAATGGTTTCCAAAAGTAAACTATGAAGGCTGAGGCCTTCTTATTTATACATCACGAGGGCCCTAGTAGGCCTCCTAGATTCAAGGGACTCTGTTGTCCCAACTGTTAGTAGACAGTCCCTTTTCCAAAATCTGCTTCGCTGCCTTCAAGATCCGTTTTGGTGGCCTGTGAGCTCGGAGTTGAGGGTGGAGATGCTGAGGAAGGGCTATTTAATGTCAGATACAACCGCCCTACGAATCCTCACCTCAAGCTTGGCTGTCACCTAGCCCATGATTGCTCGATTTTGCTCCAACATGTGTCCAAACAACCTGAAATAAGCACATGTTATCCACCTAGGTAGAGTGACCACCCTTATTCGTTCAAATGACATAAACATACTAAAAAATAATGCATAATCTATGAAAATTAAAGGATTGAACAAGGATAATTAGGCAAAATGAACCCAATAAGTTACCCAATCTGGGTCTCATCACAGAGCATATTATAATGAATTTTACATCATAAACTAGTGACCAAATACTAGAAGAACAATGACAGAGCAATGAAGAATTCCTTCATGTATGATTCCACAACTAGCCTAAGCATCTCAAAATGAATTCAAGATAAAAGATTCATAAATGGATATTTAGATAACATAAAGGAAAACAAACTTGAAAGAAATATACCACAAGAATTTCTGATATCAAAGACACCAACTTGCACAACACATATGGACAATCCTCTTTTCCCAAAATCGAACCCATTCTTAATATTTCTTTTATATTAAATACAAATTTTATAATATGATCACCATGACTAGATACAACACATCCTTATCCATCCAGCTTAGAAACATCAATCTTTGAAATCAAAAAACTAATATAAAGTTCAAACATATTTTTTGATAAAATTAGCTTTATCTTATCTACTTCTTTGATCCCTATCCATATCACCAACATAATTCTGGATATCTATACATTTCCACATTTTCAAACCAAAATCCAAAAATTTCGTCATTTTGGCAACAAAAACTGCAAACATGGGCCACCAAGTGACACGTGTAACTCCCAAATGGTAGAACCTGTGTAAGATATGATATAAGTTTTTTTATATGAGTTTTTTTTGAAGAAAAACCTCTCTCGATTTCTTCCTTACTCCTCATATCTTCAAAAGCGGATCTGCAAAACTATGACTAAAATAGGGGAATACATAGTTTGAAAAATAGGCCTTAAAGATGCATTTGAAAATCCTGATCTATGAGACCTGTGGATAAAATTGAAGAGGTTATTATGCTTTGATCCATTATTGATAAAATCCTCTTTCAATGTCTTGAAATTTTTCTTCATTTTGTTGGAATCAATGTTTCAAACTGATAGCTAAAATAGGGTATTTTGTGCAACACTGTGCAAGGAATCTAAGTAGCCTTCCATGCTCTATATGGTTGCACACCTCCTATGGAAATATGGATCAAATGGGTAGGCTTTAAATGGATGTGTGATGGTGTATAAATATTTAAATAGGTTCTCCAAATCTTGCAAACTCCTAAATGGTTGATACCCACCTATGTAGTGGTTGCGTAACGACCACGACTCCTATTAACTCGATACTGTTTCATGCTTTGGCTGGACCACTTGATGAATAAAATCATGGTGATGTTGGACAATGAATTTCAAAATTATGACAAAGATAATGATTATAAGTTTGACTTATTCAACATGAAAATTAAAGAATTTGAAAGACATTCGGAAAATGAAAGTATTGACCCTAACACCTAGAAGACTATGAGGAGAGATTTCAATTTAGTTAGAAGAGGGCGAACTGTACCCTTGATCCTAAGTCTCTCAAGCTAGTTATTCTCCAAGGGATCAGGGAGTATATGGTGGAAACCCTCAACATGTTGTATGGAGGAGATATCTATCATTTATCCTATGATGACATCAAAACTTTCTTCAATGATCACTTTAGGGTTGCTAGGAAGAAGGGTAGGGCTAGTCAAGGTTTGGTCAGTTCCTCTCCCTCCACAACATCCATCAAGAATGAGATAAGGAACATGTTGGAGGATTTTAAGAGTGAAATTCTAGATACCTTATCATTTCAAATGGATACCATGCAAATCAAAATAGAGCAGGAGGAAGCAGAAAGGTCACTAGCTATTTTCCACCCTAGATGCACCATAGGACATCCTAGGAATGAATTCACATTGCATGTCATAGAAGTTTGCCTAGTATGTGAAGAAAATCATGCAATAAAAAAATTATATTCTTTTCCAGGACTAAAATCTATACACCAAGGGGCAGAAAGTGGGTGAGAGAAACTTTGCTTCATTAATCAGAGAAAACCTCAAGGACCTCGTCCATATCAGCAAGGCATGCAAGGTGCATAGTACTCTTATTATAATCCACATCAGAATGCACCTTTGAAACCTTGATACTATTCCACTCATCCATCCTGGTCCACGCCTTCTTCTTGGCCTTATTCGCCTCCATATCATCCTCAACCTGTCAACCATTCTTTTTAGTCATATCTACCTCAATATTCTCAATGGGGCAACCCACCAAAAGGGTGGAGGCCTCAAGTCAAGAAACCTCCTACTTTATTGCCTCCACCCAAACCTAAACCACATCTCACTCATCCTACTCCACCTAAGAAACCTCAAATTCCTCCTCAACCCAATCTGAAACCAAACAACAAGAAAGCATAATAGATCTACAATGGAGAGACATCTTATTCTACTTATGTTGTGGATATCCAATAGATTAACCTTCGGTCTGGGAGAGTGCTTCTAGATAACCACCCACCTTGTCCACCTAAAGAGATTGAAGAAGAGAAGGAAGAGAGTGTTCCTCAAGTCAATACACCTCCTTTTCATGAGAGTTTGATCCACCCTAGCCACCAAACCCTAGAAGAGGTTAAACTTTTATGATAATTGAAGGATTTGTGTGATAATATACCCCTTATCTAGGCCATTAAATATGTTACCATCTATAATAAGATAATCAAGAAAAAGTATTTCAAAAATCTTGCAAGAAGAAAAAGATACACCCCCACCATAAATGTTTTTGGGAAACAATCTGATTTGATGCTTGGGAGGGTGATCTTCCCAAAATATCTAGACCTTGGAAGCCCAGTAGTAGATGTGCACATTAATGGCCTTATAGTCCCTAATACCCTGATTGATCTTGAGGCTGCAATCAATGTGATGACTAAGTAAACCATGCTAAAGCTAAATCTCCACGGGGCTTTGAGAAAGACCACCATAGTGTTGCAGCTTGTAGATAGAGCCGTGGTAGCTCTTGAGGGAGTTGTTGAAGATGTTATGGTCTCCATTGAATCTTAGGAGTATCCTACTAATTTCCTAATTCTCTAGACCAAAACCAAGTTTAATGGTTATCCTCTCATCTTGGTAAAACTGTGGTTAGCCACTTCTTATGCTTACATTAGTTATAGGTATGGGAAGATAACCATTAAGAATGGACATTTGTCAAAACAACTAGTATTGTATCCTCTTGATCAAACTTCTATTGAGCATGACTTACCCTTGTGGTTAGAGGAGGAGGAAGAATATGAACTCTATCACACCATCCCCTACCTATTCTACACTTTAGATGCTATCACAGGAGGGGGGAAACTTGATGAAGATGACCTCATTGACCATATCCTTCAGAACCAACCTCCCACTCCCATACCAATTGATGAGTTGATGAAAGAATCTGGGAGTAATATTTGGACTGACTTATGCCCTATTGACTCAAGTTCAGAACATGTCAAGATTGTAGAGTTTGGCCCATCCAGAACCTTAATGATCAACCCTTCTCTCTCGACCAAATAGGAAGAACAATTATGCAAAGTGCTGAGGCAACACCTTGATGATTCTGCTTGGAATTATAAGGAAATGAAAGGTGTTCATCCATCAGTTTGTACTCATCATATTTACATCAAGGATGGATGTAAGCCTTTACACTAACCCCAAAGAAGGAAAAACCCAACTATTAAGGATATTGTGAAAGAAGAACTTCAAAAAATATTGCATGTATTGTTCATATATCCCATTTCAGATAGTGAGTGGGTGTCACCTCTTGTTTTAGTTCCTAAGAATAATTGGAAGTGGAGAATCTGTGTTGATTATCGGAAACTCAACAAGGCTACAGAGAAGGACCATTTTCCTTTGCCCTTCATTGACCAAGTCCAATATGGCCTTGCAAGGAAGAAATTATTCTCGTTCCTGGATGGATTTAGTGGATACAACCAAATCCATATAAGCCATGAAGACCAGGATAAGACCACATTCACATGTCCTTGGGGTACCTTTTCTTATAGAGTTCTTCCATTTGGTTTGTGCAATGTCCCTGCTACTTTCCAGAGGGAATTTTTGAGTATTTTTGTTGAACTTGTTCATGACTGTTGAAATATACACAAACGATTTTCTCCTTACGGAGGTGACTTCCATGAATCTCTCTCCAATCTATGCAAGGTCTTCAAGAAATTCATTGAAATGAATCTCTCTAAGCCCTAGGAGATGGGAGTTCTTGATGAATGAGGGGGATGTCCTTGGTCATTCCATATCCAAGGAAGGGATACAAGTTGACCTGAACAAAATTTACATCATCAAAAAGGTCCCTATCCCTCAAAAGCAAAGAGATGTCAAGAGTTTCTTGAGACTAAATGGGTATTATAGGAGATTCATCAAAGACTTTAGTAAAGTGGCTTCACCTTTGTTTGGTTTATTAGCCAAATATACAGATTTTTGTTGGACCAACAATTATCAAGAGGCCCTTGAAGTGTTGAAAGAAACATTGACCACTACACCCATCCTAAGGGGTCCCAACTGCACCTCTACTTTCCATATCCATACTGATGCATCACATAAAGTTGTGGGGACAGCCCTTGGGATAAGTATAGGATAAGTTTCCTTATGCTATCGATTTCATTAGTAAGAATTTATTTAAAGATAAGTTGAATTATATGGTCATTGAAAAATAACGTACATTCTTTAAACAAATTCAGGCATTATATCAGTGGGTATCAAACTTCAGTTGATACTGATCATGCAGCCATTAAATATTTGATGAACAAGCCCGAAGTCAATGCTAGGATAATTAGATGGTTGTTATTGTTACAACAATTTGATTTGACTATTATTGGCAAACTAGGGAAAGAACATGTGGTTGCATATTTTTTGTCTAGGTTAACCTTGCTTATAGGTAATAAGAAGATGGTGGATAATCAATTTCCAGATGAATACCTCTTCGCCATCTCGATGCTTTCTCCTTGGTTTGCTGACACAACCAACTACTTGGTCATTGGGAGGTTCCCTCCTAATTTACCATCCAGGGAGAAAAGAAAGATTGTAATGAAAATCTCTCCTTTCACTTAGATTGGGGGAAATCTTTTCAGATTTGGACTAGATCAGGCCTTGAGGAGATGTGTAAGAGAAAAGGAGGTCTCTAACATCCTCTCAGCATGCCACGATGGACCTCATGGAGGTCATTTTGTTGCTAGAAGTACATCCTTTAAATTTTTATTGGCTGGTTACTATTGGCCCACTTTACATTAAGATGAAATGAGATACACCGCTAGATGTGACTAGTTCCAAAGGATGGGAAAACCCACACCCAAGGATTAAATGCCCCTACAACATCAAGTGGTGATAAGGTGCTCAAAAAAAGCTCAAAATTCAAAGTTGTCAGATTGGTGTGGAACTTGAACGACCGCGTAGTGATCGTCATCCTGGATCTAGTGCAACTTGTTTCATGTGAAACAGACTCTATATGCTCCTAGAAACATGTTCTATTTATTTTCCTAAAAAAGGGAATTAAAAAAAATGTAGGCATCCAAGTTAGTAGTCCATACTGCTGACATGGCACTAACTAGGCATCCCTATGTGGCAGTGTGATTATGCATATAACTGATTTGACATTCAACAAATGGTGTGCTAACACATGGCAGGTGCTTAGGTGGAGTTTTGGATGAATTTTATTGGATGGTTGGTGGCCAACCACAGGCTGCCATATGGCCTAGCTAGGGGCTACCACGTTGCAGCCCAAGGGCCACCAAAAATTTCGTTTAAGGTTCGGGAAGTAGCAGTGGGGGTCAAACTTGTAACCTCGAAGTGACAAGACAAAGCCTTTACCAACATGCCATACCTTTGGTTCTTAATATATATGGTTGTCCGCATATATTTGAAGTTTAAGTCCACGCCATTCAGAGGAAAGGGCTAGCCATGGGGACAAGCCCTTGTGTGTACCACCCAATGTGACCACCAACAAAGTGGAGTGGGGACTCGACTGGTAGGAGTGGGTCATTAGCCTTGGCCTGGGGCATGTGGCCCATATTTTTTGGATTTAAGGCCTTATACGAAATTTAATCCTTTTGACAAATTTGCCCAGAACTAGGAAAAATTTACGCTCGATTAGTGAAATTGGGGGCAAAGTTGTAGGATGGTGTCAGATTTTGGGGAAATTGAGGTGCTATTAGCAGAAAGACTTGGGGAAGCCATAACTTCTTTAGTTTTTTACCAAATCAGGAGCAGAAAGAGGCTAGATAGGCATCGTTTGGGCATTATGGAGCCATTTGAACATGTTTTAGAGCTATCTGAGCATTGCAAGCTGATGTATTCACACTTTTGAGAATAATAGAGAGATCTAAGCCTTTGGAAGTTGGACCAAGGAGACGTAGCCGAGGCGGGGTGAACTCCTGCATCATGTGCTGTTGTGATACTATTTTGGTGGTGTTCATGTTTGTTATAAGTTGTTGTTCAGTCATTTGTTTATGTTAATTTGTACATGCAATTTACATAAAAGCATTCAAAAACTCATGTTAAAACTTGCAATTAACCTCATGAATCCTTAAGCATGTTAACATATTCTAAAGAGGAATTTAGCACATCAAAAATAATTTTCCCATGCATATCAAGTTTGGTATCACAGCTCTTGGTTTTCTTTGTGCAAGGAGGATTTAACTATTTGCAAGTGAATGTGATGCTTACAAGTTTGAATCCCAAGAGAGTAGAAGGAAAGTTGGTTGAAGGTCTTGAAGTTGGGTCAAGGAGAAGGAGTGCAAGGTTGCCACAACCTCCACCACCAGTTCTACCTCAAATTGTTGTTGAAGCTTTAGTGATCATGTCACATGAAGGAGAGCCTGCAAATATGACAGAGGATTTAGGAAGGCTTCCTTTGACATGAGAAAGATGGTAAGAGTCCCTTATGAAGTGAGGAATACAAGACATCAGGGAGAAAGATCCAAGCCTCCAAAAGGAGAAGGTTCTTCAGGAGGAGGAGGTAATGGAAATGGAGGTAAACCTCCACCCTCTCCACCATCATTGTCATCTTCATCATCATAGGAATCTTCACCCTCTTCCACTAATACAACCCTCACTCATACTCATCAGCATGCCTCAAAAGGAACTAGTAAAACACCCCTGTTAAAAATTGATGTTAAATTTGAACTGCCCATGTGTAATGCCAAAGTGAATGCAGAGAATATTGACAATTGGGTTCATCAGTTGGAGGTTATTTGCATAATTCAAAACCTTCAAGATGATGACATAAATATTCAACTAGCTTCATTGAGGCTGAAGGGTGCAAAACTAGTATGGTGGGAATCTAAGACACAAGAAAAGATAAAAAAAAACACGGTAAGATCTCAATCTCTTAGTCTGATTTCATTACTGCAATTAAAAGACAATTTTACCCTGTAGCATATATGCAGAAAGGCATCATGAATTGGTAGAACTTTATACAACTTAAAGGTGAAAATGTGCAAGATTACACCAAAGAATTTAGAATAAGGTCTCTAATGTTAAGTGTAGATTTGCAATCACAAGACATGTTGCTGAAGTATATAGGGGGTTTACACAACTACTTAGACATACCATCCTTATGTTTAATCCCAGTAATCTAGATGAGGTTTGTGTGTAGGCCACTCATCTAGAGGCAAGAGGGAAAAATACTCTAGAAGAAGGTAGTAAAAATCCATTTAAGGGTAAAGATAAAGAAAAGGGTTTCATAGGAAAGAAAAATGCATCCATTAAAAAGGAAGGAGAGAAAGCAATATGTAAACATTGTTCCAAATAGGGTCACGATGAAGACCATTGTTGGAAGCTTCATCGAGAGATGAGGCCTAAGAAACTCAACAACAAAGGAAAAGAAAAGACAGCTGCAATCATTCAAGAGGATTTGGGATCCGATTCGAGTTATGAAACTAAAATTACATCCATGGTGTAAAAGGAAAAGAATGCATTTCTAGCACTAGTACATCCAATTGTCACACTAGCACTCCTAATGAAGAAATAAGGATTGAATTATTTCATGTGAGGGTTATTGCAAGACATACAAAAATCGACACATTATGTGATAGTGGGTCTCAAGCCAACTTGATATCTAAAGGCTTAGTCAAGAAACTTAATCTTGAAACCATTCGACATCCCAAGCCATATCCATTGGGTTGGATATGCAAGCAAACAGACTTACAGGTTACAAGAAAATGTATTTTTCAGTTTGCAATCACAACAAACTTCATTGATGAAGTTGAATTAGATGTTGTACCACTTGATATTTCAGGAATTGTTTTGGGTATTCCTTACCTCTATGATAGAAAAGAAATCTTCTGTCAGCATGAAAGAAAGTACCACTTGTTCAAAGATGGTGTGGAGCATATTGTGAGAGCTCATTACAAGAAAATAAATATTTCATTAGTTAATGTAGGGAAAATGAAAAGACTAGTGAATTCAAGCAAGAATTTAGTGCTTCTCATGATCAAACCAAAGAATGATGTTGATTATGAAGTGTTTCAAGGTTGTGATACAAAATTGAATTCTGATGTGATTGAGGTGCTTGAGTTGTTTCAGGAACCAAAGGGATTGCCTCCCAAGAGGGGAATACAACATGAAATACCATTGCAACCATATTGGCATATTTCTAACATTGGCATGTACATGATGTCAATAATAGAAAATGCATAAATACAAAAGCAAACCCAAGAGTTGTGAACAAAGGGATCATCTGACCATATCCTTCGCCATATGGGTCACCTATTTTTCTAGTGCTTAAGAAGAATGGAAAGCATGTCAATAAGTGGAACTTAAGGATTGGCTATCATCAAATTAGTATTGCTGAAGGAGACACATGGAAGACAACATTCAAAACAAATCAAGGTTTGTTTGAATGGCTTGTTATGCTTTTTGGTCTTTGCCATGCTCCTACTACTTTCACGCATATGATGAATGATGTATTGGAGCCATTTCTAGATGAGATAGTCTATTTAGATGACATCTTAGTTTTTAGAAAATCTTTTGATGAACATGTCATCCATGTGAGAAAAGTACTTGATGTCTTGAAGAAGGAACATTTTTTTTTGAAGATGTCAAAGTGTGAATTCAATAAAACTTCTTTGGTGTGCTTGAGGCATTTGTTGTGGGAGGTGAGTTGAAGATAGACCCCTCCAAGGTCAATGTCATGATGAATTGGCCAATGCCCAAGATAGTCACTAGAGTAGGATTTTTTTTGGGAGTAGCCCAATATTGGAGAAAGTTTATTGCTAACTTTTCTTCTATCACAACTCATTTGCATGCATTGATTAGTGTGGAAAAGATATTCCAGTGGGGAGGAAAGCAACAAAAGGCATTTTATATCTTGAAAGAAAAGATTGGTTCAGCTCATGTACTTGCAAGCGACTATGCCATGGGTGCAGTCCTCATGCAATGTGGTAAGTCCATTTCATGTCATTCAGAAATTTTCAATGGTGCATTGACAAAGTTGTAGCAATCAAGGCACTTTTGATGGATGGGATCCTTACAACAATTCCACTTGGTCCTTACAACAATTCCACTTGGTCAACATGTATAAGAAAGGTATATATAACAAGGTTGACGATATGCTTTCTAGGCCTATTGATAGTGCAACTATTTTACTCAAACATAAGTGTGTTTTGCATGAAAGTTATGTTCAGCCATATGCATACTTTCAAAATGTACATTTAACCTTGAGTAAAGAGAATGAAGTAGAGGAATTTGATTACCATTTGCATCATAATTTATTGTACCATCTTGGTAAGAAGGATGTTGTATTGATGGTGACACGAACAAAACCAAGAATTTCAAGGAACAATTCCAAATGATACCTTAAATAGTTCAAGAACAACTGGAAAAGAGCTAAGGAAAGTACAAAGCAAGGCATGACAAGCATCAGGTAGATCACAAGTTCCAAGTTAGTGATGAAGTTTGGCTTCACATTAGCAAAGAGAGGCTCCAAGGAGAAGGTAAAAAGATGAAACCAATTAGATATGGTCCATTCAGAATTTTGGAAAATATTGGTGACATTTTCTTTAGGTTGGATTTTCCTTCATATATGAAAATGTATGTTGTTAATGTGAAAAATTTAAGGTTGTATGAGCCTCCTTTGGTTGAATATCAAAGAGAAAATGTTCAAATTCTATCCATTGAATATTTCTCTCCTGAATACTTAGATGAACCACAACAAGACACCATTCTTGATAGAAGAAAAAGGTCTTCAAAATGAGGGAATGTCGATTACCTTCATGTGGGGCTCAAAGGAACAAATCCATCCAAATCCAAATGGACCAAAATTAGAAAGGTAAGGGCACTGTATGCTCACCTATTTAACAACTGAAAGTGATCTTTTGGGGAGGAATGATCCGATGCTAAAAAAATTATCTAAAAATAAAAAATTATCAGATTGGCATGGAACCTAAATGGCCGTGTAGTACTCATCATCATGAATCTGTCACAACTCATTTCACACGAAACAGATTCCGTATGCTCTTGTAAACATGTTCCATTCATTTTCCTAAACAGGCTGATTTAAAAAAAAATGTAGACAACCTGGTCAACAATCTATACTGCTAACGTGGCACTGACTGGGCATACCTATGTGGTAGGGTGACTATGCATATAACTGATTTGACCTCTGGTGAATGGTGTGCTAACATGTCGCAAGTGCTTAGGTGGAGTTCTAGACGAATGTTATTGGATGGTTGGTGGCCAACCATAGGGTACCACGTGACCTAGCTAAGGAACACCATGTGGTAGCCTGAGGGCCACCAAAAACTTTGTTTAAAGTCCAAGCAGCAGTAGCGGGGGTCGAATCCGCGACCTCCAAGCAACATGATCAAGACCTTGCTAATACACCATACATTTGGTTCTTAATACATATGGTTGTTTGCATATATTTGAAGTTTAAGTCCATGCCATTTAGAGGAAAGGGCCAGCCAAGGGAGGAGCCCTTGGGCATGCCACCCAACATGACCACCAACAGAGTGTAGTGGGGGCTCAACCAGCAGGGGCAGGCCATTGGCCTTAGCCTTGGGCACGTGGCCCCTGCATGGCCCAAAATTTTTGGATTTAAGGCCTTATAAGACATTTAATCCATCCGACAATTTCGCCCGGAATTAGGTGAAATCGATGCTCGGTTAGTGGAATTCGAGGCGAATTTGTAGGATTGTTCCAGATTTTGGGGAGATTGAGGTGTGATTAGCAGAAATACTTGGGGAAGCCATAACTTCTTTGGTTTCTAACCAAATCAAGAGAAGAAAGAGGCTAGATATGCATTTTTGGCATTCTGGATTCATTGGAATAGGTTTTAGAGCTATCTGAGCACTGTAAATTGGTGTATTCACACTTTTTAGCATAATAATGAGAGCCAAGCCATTCGAAGCTGGACCAAGGCAACGTAGCCCAGGCGCGGTGAACTCCTTGATCATGTGCTGTTGTGAAACTATTTTGGTGATGTTCATGTATGTTATAAGTTGTTGTTCAATCATTTGTTTATGTTAATTCGTACATGTAATTTACATAAAAACATTCAAAAACTCATGTTAAAACTTGCAATTAACCTCATGAATCCTTAAGCACTTTAACATATTCTGAAGAGGAATTTAGAACAACAAAACTAATTTTCTGATTCAGATCAAGTGGCCTTAGAGCCATTTGACAAGTGGGGCATTAATTTTATTGGGCCAATTGATCCACCATCAAGACAGAAGAGGTACATCATTGTGTGCACTAATTATTTGACAAAGCAGGCAAAGAAAAAAGAAGTCAAAGCAACCACTGAGTAGAAAGTGGATGATTTTTTAAGAGAAAACATCTTCTACAAGTTTGGGTATCTAAGGGCGGTAGTCGCTTATCTAGGAGCAAAATTCACATCAAATTTGATTGAAGATATCATGAGGAAACACCATATCAAGAACAATACATCAATTGCTTATCACCCTCAAGAAAATGGGAAAGTAGAGGTTACAAATAGAGCATTGGAGAGCATCCTCAACAAGGTTTTTAGTAGAAACAAGAAATATTGGGGAGGGAGACTAATAGAGGCCACTTGGGCCTACAACACCACGTGGAAACCCACCATAGGATTCACTCCATATGAATTGATTTATGGGAAGAAGGATTTGATTTCTATTGAGTTTGAATATAACACTTTGAGAATGGTAGCTCATTTGGGCTTAGATTTCACTACAACACAACAAGAAAGGCTACTCCAACTTAATGGCTTAGATGAGTTCAAAATGAAAACTCTCCTACACAATAAAGTAATACAGCTGCAAAGGAAGGTCTAGAATGATAAGAATATGAAGTAAAACACTTTTGAAGAAGGGAATTGGGCCTTGTTATATGATTCTAGGTTCAAATATTTTAAAGGGAAGCTAATGACAAGATGGTTGGGTCCATACCTAGTAGAAAAGTGTAATGAAAATGAATCTATTTAGATCAGAACCATTGATGAGGAAGGAATTCCCTTACTTGTGAATGGTTGTAGGTTGAATTATATAGAAGACCTTTGTCACATGAATAATTTATTAGTCTAGTCAACAAAGAATTAAATGTGAATAAGAGTTTCATAGCTTCCGGCTCATAACATTCCTATAATTTTTGAAAAAAAAAGGCTTGGATGAAAACCTCTATGAGGCATCTGATGACAAATCCAAGGTTGAAAACCTCTTTGAGGTAGCCCAAAAGAAAAAAAGGAGAAAAAATAATAAATATCCCTAAGTGAAAACCTCCTTTGAAGCATCTAAGGTAGACATCCAGGTTGAAAACATCCTCAGAGGTAGCCTGTTTGTCTCAAGAAAAAAAGAAAGAAAAAAAGAAAAAAAGGAGGAAAATGAGAACAAAAGGAAGAAGATTATACCATGTCTTCTAACCTTTCTATTGTTTTGTAGGATTACACATAGTGGTAGATTCCATGGCTATAGGCCAAAACCTAAAAGCTATCATCCATCCCTCCATCCATACAAATCATATCCATCCTCTCCATTCATATGACCATCTCTCTCCATCATCCCATCAACAAGAAATTCAAATTTCACTTCCTCTCTGTGATGTATAGGAAGGACATGTATTGTTATAGGAGGAGCCTATGAGGGAGATATAAGGAGGAGAACAACCAAAAATACCAGTATGACTCTAGGAAATGATAAAGAGTGTCCTCCAATTATTTTCCCATCATCCATCAATCACCCATTCACTCCATTTGACCAAATGTTTGCTCAAAATTTCCACTCTGTACTACCTTAACAAAAGGCACAAAAGCCGCTACTTTCTATTTCTACACTACTCCTTCATGACTCTAACCCTATCCTCATGAATTTTGATCATCTCCTTCAACACCATCATGCAAACTGAAGACTTTAGGGGGGGGATCAAAAGACGGCTGCAAGAAGAAAAATATTGTAGTAGCATGTGCAACAACAACAAGAATCACTGATATTTTTTTTCCACCACCAGAAGGAATGATGGAGTCTTGTCTATAATTATGAAGAGACATATCATTCTCATGGAGGATTTCTAGCAGTATCATCAACTTGAACATCAGAGAGGCACCTGCACACACACAAAAAAATCAATAGTAAATGTATCATTGAGAATAAATACATGCACATGTAATTAGTCAAAGATTAAACTCCCTTGATCATAATGATATATGGTCCAACTACAATATGCAACCCACTACAACAGTTTGATCCACAAGTAGGCTCAGGTATGGCAACCCTCACCTCCTCCCTATGCATAAAATGACTAAAATGTGTTTTGAGTGAGAGAGGTGTGTTAATATGCTACTTGGCCACCCTCAGTTAGTAAACTTAAGTTTAAGTTAAGTCACTCATGCAACCTGGAAATGTCAACTCAAAACGAAGTGGTGTCCTTGAAGAGTGGGGTGATAATCACAATGAGAGAGAAATGATTATAGATAGTGGGTCCAAAAGAGGAAACTCGTTTTAATGCCAAGTCACTAGAGTGCTCTAAGATTTTTAACAAAAAAGGATATTATGTGTTGGAATTAACTTCATTTGCATCATCACTCATTCCAAAAACAGGTAGAGGAAGGACGAGTTAGTGCATCAGACAAGCTAGGGTGCCACCGAGGAGTTTCAAACCTTGTCTGCAAGTTCTACAAGAGAAAGCTACAAGCAGGTCTACAAGTGCTACAGGAGGGATGAGAGGAGCTGTAGGAGGAATTGGGAAGTGAGAAAGGAGTCATAGTGGCTTGATATTGTCTCAAAACCTTCATGCACACCCAAAATTGTTTTGACAATAATAAACTAAAACCCTCCTTCCTAGTTTCTACATCCATTGGCATGAGAAGTATAATTGAAGTTAAGAGCTTGTAATAGTCAATTGATCAATAGGAGGCCTTTTTGAATCTTTTTGTGGTTAAAAGAAGAGAAAAATAGTTAGGTTGATATAAATTCGAGCATCCTTCTCCCTCACTACTACCAAGCAATTTAACATTCTTCACCACTGAGATTTCCTGAATTTTTTTGAATTCCTCACCTACCTAACATCAAGGAGAAATAATAGAAGAAATGGGGGGAGGATTTAATAGAAGAGCCCTCAGAGACTAGGAGAATTCACCAACACCATCCTATAGTAGACATCTTCAGAAAAATCTAGTGGTTGGGTTTCTTTTAGTTTCTAAAGTGGTACGATGATGATCTTTCTCGTGACTTTTCCATGGCATTACATTCTCAAGAGGAAGACAGTGCCACTATTGTTATAAGAGGGTTGGACATCTCTCTCAGTCCTAAAGCCATAAGTAGAGTGGCCATATTTCCTATAGTAATTAGGTGGAGAAAAGAAGACAAGCAAGTGAGTATCATAGCTAGGAAAAATTTCTTCCTTTCAAAAGGGAAGACTGTAGAAGATCAGAATACAATGAGAAGTGAAAGTCCACCTTACCCTTGGGATGAGCTAGCTTACCATATCCTCAAATACATATCTTGTGAAGGAAGATTACATGTGATTTATGCCTACCACTTCAGGCTACTCCATGAGATGAGATTCAAAGCAGAATTACCTCTCCCTCGAAGACTTAGTTTCCCCCATTTCCTCCTATAGTCAATCATGGAGATGAGTCAAAAGGTGAGGGATGGGAAGCACTAGCTTTTAGCTCACCATCACAAGTTAATAGTGGTGGATGCTCTTAACCACTTGAGGATCCCTGTCTTAAGGAACAAATTTTTGGACATGGATAGGGAGACTTTCATAGAAACCCAAGCCATCACACCAAGAGATACACCACCCTCTAGTATTGGAAGTAAATAAGGAAAAATAGAGGAAGAAGAAGGAAAAAAAATAGAGGAGGAAGAGGCAACAAGAATATAAGAGGAAGAGAGAAAAATAAAGGAAAAAGAGGTAGCAAAGATAGAGGAAGGAGAATTAGAGATGAAATGAGAAGAAGGGGAGAAGAGAAAAGAAGAAAGAGTAAGCCCTAAGGAGACTTTTCAACCCTAAGGAGCAGAAGAACAACCACATCAAACATGTCTATCTCGGGGAGATATTGAATGGGAAGTAGCTACAACATTAGCTACATTAGGCACTCCTGTCAAGCCCAAGAGGAAAAATTGAAGACAAGGTCCCATGTATTTTAGAACCAGGAAGAGCACCAGAATTAGGCAAGGAAACCACAAACTATTACAAAGGTTCCTATAATTATTAATGAGTCACCAAGAAAAAAGGAAGAAATAGGACCCAGTGAAGGAAATATTGAGGAGGTCACTCCTCCTAAAACCAAAACCAAGTCACCTATAGCACTTGCGAGTAGACCTACCACTAGGTCACTCACCTTCAAGAAGCCAATGACACAATATGGATTTGAGAAAGAACAAAAAGAGAAGTTACAGGGGGATCAAGGTTTTCTACAAGAGAGATATGGTTTGTTATAGGAGGGGCATAATCTACTACATGAAGAATGGGGGAAGATACATGAGCATAAGAAAGAGCTACAAAAGGAATCCACCACCTCAAATTTAGTTGGAAATTACCTACAAGAGCTCCAAGAGCGTGGTCCATGTTATCGCCTAGATTGAACCTCAGGTTGAAGGAAGGCAATGCCAAGGTAACCATAAACCACAATTAGCCAAGTAGTTAGCCCTATTAGGCCAAGAGAGGGCTCTCTACGTGAGGATCTCAGTCAATATGACTGGATCAGGAAAAGGATATTAGGCTAGGTATAGTAGCACAAGGTTTGATTTAATTTTTGAAGGGGTTTTGCTAGATCAGGAGGAGCTAGACAGTTAGGGCTAGTGAATTAGGTCAAAATTGCAGGGCGTTCAATGGGGCAAGGTGGACATAAGGTTTAGCACTCTAGGGCTTGATGGGTGAGGTGTTTTAAGACTGGTGAGAAGCTAGGAAGAGCATGTGATTACCATGGATCCTTTCTAGACTATAGAAAACATATAATGGTGAATATTTCTCGAAAGCAGAGAAATGATGTTATGAATTGTACCTATCAACTTGAAAAAATTCACTTAGAAGAAATGAAATGATTAATGAAGTATAAAAAACATTCTAACATATGCTCACAAGAGAAGAAACTGAACTAAACTTCATACCACATGGATACCAAAGAAATGGATGGAATTTTTATTAATCTCCCACTAAAATGCTACAAAATGATGTGCAATCAAGGCATAAGCGTCCAACTGAGTCCAACCCTTTAATGAGAAAGAAGAAGAAGATATAGGCATTGTTTCAACCTCCTCCCATCCTCAAGGGTCGAATCCCCTACGATGAGGAGCTAATATAACCAACTCTGAACAAGAAACAAGAATATAGGCATCTTAACAACTTGCCTCTAAAGGTGAAAGACTGTGTCATTTGAGCTCAAATTGACTTTTAATCTAATGAATCTACCCTCTACTACTAATTATCCATCATATTTACAAGCCAAGTCATCATTTACAATAGTAAAACATCCTACATGAGATAAAATCCATGAACACAGTCAAAACATAAAAAAATAGCCATCCTGTGCAAAATTTGCCCTATGTGCAGCACCACTGGCCCAACGTGCAAAGCCACTTTCAGTGCCTTTTTGGAAGACTTCCAGGCATCCAAATTGAGCTCATGATAGCTCATTGTAAAGGTATTCAAGTATATTTTCAAAAAAATCTTTAATTTATTCATTTTAATCTCATTTGACCTCTAAAAAGTTTATTATCCCAACACTGCTTCTGTGTATCCAAAAAGTGGTAGAAAGCTCATTTTTAGGGGTTTTTTTGACTTTTTGGTGGACTAGTTTTGCCCCAAAAACTTAGCAAGTCCATAGGGTGCATGTAATCATCGCTCTGAATCGAAATATGCAAGCCATTTATCCATTGGGTGCCCCTAGGAAAAGTGCAATGCTAGTGGCATGACGCGTTGAGCCAGATTTTCTATGTGTGCAATTTCTAAAATTTGCAAAAAACAAAATCTCCTCCAAACTTGACCAAAATTGGTGAGAAACACCACCATCAACCATCTTGATGATCCAAGGAATATTCAACAAGAAAACTAATCCCACCCTCCTCGTTCTTTCCCTTTTGAGCCTGCCTTAGCCTAGCTTTCATCTTTTTTATCCTCATGTTGCAAATTTTGTTTCGAGCCCTGTAATGGTAGGCCATGTGCCTGATCATCTGGTTGTCCCTATTAGCCTTTTGAAACAATTTCTCTAGGTGCAAATTGACTCTCTCAAGCCAAGCCTCTCCATCATCCTCAATTCCCTTCGCAATAGGAGACAAATTGACTAGTGCCTCCTTGTCACCTTCTTGTTTTACCTTGAGAAGTTCTAGCTCCATGAGGACCTGCTTGTCACTCAACAACTTGTTCTCTTGTTCCAAATATGTGATGACTTACTTGACTCTCTCTAATTGTCCATCAATGCTTGGACTTGAGCTTCCTTTTCCTGTATGATGATTTCCTTTATTCTTTCTTCATCTTGAGCCTCTAAGTCAATTGTTTCCATGCCGTGATGAGTATAATTCTACTCTAGCTCATTATGCTATGTCATATCAAAGTCTCTCTCTTCTTGTTCATCATCAAAACTTTCCTCCGGAATATTTTCTTTCCCTTTGTGCAACTACTACACCTATACCTGTTGTATTGATGAAGAAGGCAAAGCCCCTTCAACATCCTATGGAGCTAGCATTTTCCTGTGAGTTGATGAAGAAGGCAAGGTCCCTTCCACATCTTGTGGAGCAAACACTTGCCTATCAGCTGAAAACGATCTTCTTGTTCCCCTTTGATATGTCATGTAGGTCCCAGGCACCTCAATAGCTCTAGTCTCTTTGGCCTTCTCATCTGTCTTCACCTGAGCATTTCTAGAAGGTCCCCTTGATTCTTGAGACACTGGTGGATAGATTTTAGGACCCTTGAAGATGTCATGAGCAATAAATGTCTCCCAAGAGATGTTGAGGAGGCTAAGATGATGAAGCACAATAATCTTGATCATAGAATAATGATAGAGACTTCTCATCTGCTAAGGGTATGGCTTTTTTTGCACAAAATGGGCCATGTTCTCAATATTCCTAAACAAGAAATAAGGGAGGTTTAACATCTTCACCTTGGTAAAATGAATGAGAAGCCTAATGTGATAGGTGTACAGTCTAGAAAACTATTTTTAACGAAATGAACAATATGATGCTGGATTGTTCTTTATCCAATGATAATTGCAATATTCATTATATTGCCGATACAATTGTACATACTATGGTATACACATTTCTCCACCATTCATTTGTTATACATGAACTCTCCATCTTGGAGAGATGGCTGAGCGGACCAAAGCGGCGGATTGCTAATCCGTGGTACGGATCACAAGTGAAATATTTCATGATGATTTTCATCATGGGGACATCATTGTCTTCAAGAAATCTAAAAGGAAAAAGTTTTTTCACCTCATTTCTGTACCGGGGTTTGATATAAGGCTCATAATAGTGCTCATCTAGGTCCTATGCCTTGTAGCACTTCTCCCCTACATTCGGAATCCTGGTTGCATCTGCAATAATGGAAGGTGAAACTGTGAATGTCCTCCTAGCAAGAGTCACCTTGTTATCCTGATGATGGGCTACAAAAGGCTTGGTGAGCTCAGGATGGTGTTGAACTCTCTCTATCTACTCATAAAAATCATAACACCCTAGATGTTTGAATCAAGTGACAACCAACTGAGAGGCCTACAATTCTTTGAGGTTTGATGACTCTTCCCTGATAATTTTGCCTCCCTTGTGTGGTTTTCTCTGATGTCAAGTTTTATCTGTCGAACTGTCACTGCTGGTGTTTTCCTCCTCCTCATAGTCTCTATCTTCTCTTTCCATGTTTGCAAATGTTGAGGCTGTGAACTCCTAGAAAAGGGATGAAGGGAATGAGTAAGAGTGATTTAGGAGTGGGGTAAAGGGAAATAGCCTTGTAAAGTATTTTAGTGGGCTAGAAAATGAAGGTGAGGGTATGAATCATGAAAATGGGGGAGAGGGGCTTAGGTCTTTTTTTTTGAAACACAACATGTGGGATGAAGGATGAAGGGGTATAGAATGTTATGGAGTGATATAAGGAAGGGGTTTAGGTTTTTAGTCATAGGTGGTGGGAAAAATAGAGGGGATTAGGGTTTCTAGAATGTAATTGACGGAGAAACTAGGGTTTCACATTTGTCATGGTAAATTCCTTCAAACACTTCAATTGTAACTTCAAGGATGAGGTATAGTGAGGGCACTTACTTGTTTGATAGATGAGAGGGTGATTTTGGAAGTTTTTATGAAGTTGGAGGGTTTTTTGGTGTTTTCTCCTCAACGCACAGCGCCTCCTATAGGTGTGCAACGACCTCCTAAATGCACAATGTAGTGTAATTTTGCACTGCTAAAACCTCCCTACGTGTAGTGCTCAGCTCAGACACACAACGCCACCCCCTGAATGTGCAGTACCACCTCCACTACTTGAAACATGCAACGTGAACCTCCAGAAGTGCAACGCCACTTCTCCTTGGCCCAAAACTGACTCAACCTCTCCTCTTTTCCTCACTTTTTGACTCCTTCTTTGCCAAATGAGAATGATGAACTTGAAAATGAAATGCGACACCTTATATAGGAGTAGATTTTGATTTTTCACTAGAATAACCCAATTTCTAATGTTTCTTGACCTTTTTCAAATCTCTGTTTTTAATGTCTTTTCTTCTTTGTTCCTTTTCAGGTGACCGATGCTTAATTTGAACTACATTTTGTAGTTTTTCTTTGCCTTGTAGAAAGGAGAGATGCATAGGTGCAGCCGGGATCATTTATTACATAAAGTGACTTAAAATTACATAAGAAATACAAATTAACTCAAAATACTCTGCTTTCATCTCAAAAACATGTTTTTTGAGGTGAAAATTATATTATTTAAAAAGATAATTATATAGTGACTATGACATACTAGCCATCAATATCGATTTATTTATCATCCTCATATGCTTGCTTCCCTTTATTTACACCTTTAAATCATGCTCTTGACCTTGGAAATGAAATCCTAAGACCTAATGAAAAGATGATTACATTTTTACCATGAAACCATGACTTAATACAACCTGAAGATGGGTCAGCAAGTATACTTTATGAAGGAGAAAGTAGATTTTTTGAAGAGAAGACAACCATCAGTGGATCAGTTTGACATGACCTAATGAAATAATGTAAAAATTTCAGTATGGGACCCCTAAAATGAAAATGCAAAGAGAAAATTTGATCCATGATGGAAGTATGCAAATACTGACACTAATATTGGCCTTATTGGGGATGGCAGCTCCTTGGAGGTTTCAACAACACCGTAGACCAAGTGCCTAGCTGATTGGGCCAATACGGTTAAACAAACAAAGGACTAAAATAAGAAAAGCCCCCTTTTTTTACAATTTTTAACGAAAATGACTTAATACACACTGAAAACTGACTCACAACTGACTCTAAAACTTGACTATAAACCAAATCAACCAAACTCGACACAAACCATTTAAGATTTATAGCCTTCACTTTTGGCCCCAAACTCAGATGATAGTGTACTTGAAATCTTGCAAGGAAAAGTGAACCGATATATACAATGATGGTGAAACAACTTCAGGGAACAACATCAAAAGTAGGAGTGTTTCAGGAGCCTACCATTCACTGGTCCCCCTAAACATTCTTGACCATCCATTTCCTTTAACAAAAATGCATTCTGTCCTCAATAGGTTGATATCTTATATGCTCCCTTCGATAGATTTTCAAACTTACCATGCTTTCCTTTTTCTTCATTTCGTACATCCCATCGTAGCACTGCATCTTCCAGCCGAAACTTTTATGCCTTAGTTTTGCGGTCATAAATTTTCTTTATCTTCTCTTGCAACTGGAAAGTATTATGGGAAACCTCTTCCCTTGTTTGCTGAAGGTGAATCATTTGATTAATTATGCACTGAATATCATCCTCTTCGTTTCCAACGTCCTATAATAATCTCATGACCAGGACTGCAAGTGATGTAAGAAATACTGTATCAATACCATAAACCAACTCAAAAGGTGACATACCTATTGATTTCTTGCTCCTCACTCTATCAGCCCACAAGGCATTAACAAGATTTCAATGCTAATTCTTATTGTTTTCCTCCAACATTTTCTTGATAATGTTCACCAAGGATTTATTTGATGACTCATCCAATCCATTGCCCCACAGGTAGTATGCCATGGAGTGACCCAATGTAATATTGTACTTGTTGCAAAACTCAACCATCCTCTTTGTCTTAAATGATGTTGCATTATCTATTATAATCTTGTGAGGGAAACCAAAACAAGACAAGGTATTAGATTCTAAAAATTGGATAATTATCATGTCCATGGCTTGCCTTGTCAGAATGGCCTCAATCCATTTGGTGAAGTAATCGATAGCTGTTAAAATACATTTGTGTTGCACTGATGATGTAGGATGGGTTTCTCCTATGAAATCAATTCCCAACTGTTGGAAAGGTGAATTTCTTTCAACTGGATTTAGAGGAAGAGGAAGAAGCTTCCTTTTTCCTTGAAAAACTTGGCATTCATGGCAGCTCATAATTGTCTTATATAAATCTGAAAACAAAGTTGGCCAATAATATCCTACTCTCAACACTTTGTTAGCTGTTGTTTTCCAAAACAAATGACTACCACAATCACCTCTATGAAAATCATTCATTATCTGCTGAGCTTCATCTTCAACCAAACAATTAAGAAGAACTCCTCCCGGATTTTTCCAATATAGAGCACTATTTAAAATGCAAAATTTTGCAAACTTTAGTTTTAGTGATCTACCTTTACTTCTTCACATTCCAGGAGGTGGCAAAAGATGCTGAAGAACATAAACTATATCAGAATACCAAGGTGATTTGAGAAACATTTCTAATACTTGAATGAGTGAGCCACCATCTTCGTCATCTGACATTGTTGTAATGAGATTTATGTCTAGAGCATGCAAATTTGATTCAGCGATCAGTTTTGCCAAGCTTTGTCCTTTGATAGGTTTGGTAGGCTTAATCTCAAGATCATACTCCAACATTGCTGCTATCCACTTACCTCATCTTTCCTTTGGATCAGTTTGCATGAGAACATCCTTGACAGCTGCGTTAGGAACATGTGCTATAATATGTGAATGTAGAATGTATACTCTAAAATACTTCAATGCTTTTATAAGAGCTAGAGCTTGTTTTTAAATTATATTGTAATGCAAGGCAACATCTCGAATAGTCCTACTAAAATAAGCAATGGGTTGCTCCACCTGATCCCTCTTTTGCATCAACACCGCAACCATAATATGCTCATAAGCAAATGGAAATATAATAAAATCATGAGTATAATCAGGACTAATCACGACTAGGGCTATGGTCAAAGAAAAATTTACCAAACTAAATTATTTCATGGCATCCTTGGTCCATTTCACAGTGTTGTGCCTTTTCAACATATTATTTAATTCACGTAAATGCTCAACCAAATTTGGTATAAATCTGTGTAAGAAATTCATCTTATCATTAAAAGCTTGAATCTCCTTTTTGTTGCATGGAAAGTCTATTTGTTGGATTTCCTCCACCCTTGAAGAATCAATGTGAATCCCATATTTAGAAATTATATGACAAAGGAGTTTACCTTCGTCCATGGAAAAAGACTCTTTTTCAAGTTTAGAGAAATCCTAAACTTCCTACATTTATGAAAGACAGTCCTTAAGTGGTGCAAATGCTCATCATTAGAACCATAAAATACCATCAAGTCATCTAAATAGACTACTAAGAAAACATCCTTCTCATTAGCAAAAGTTATGTCCATTGCCCGCTGAAAAGTGGCTCCAGGATTCTTCAACCCAAATGACATTTTGGTATACTGAAAAGTTTCCCATGGTGTTGTGAAGGTAGTTTTGTCTTGGTTTACTTCATGCACCAAGATCTGATTATAGCCCGAGTAGCCATCTAGTAGTGACATCTATGATGCTCCAACTACTCTTTACAGAATATGGTCCATCTTAGGAAGAGGGTAATTATCCTTTAAGGACACTTTGTTGAGGTTCCAGAAATCTATGCACAACCTTATTTCTCTGGTATTCTTTCATACCGAGACCAAATTTGAAATCCAATCAGAAAATCTAATTGGAACAATAATGCCAGCTTTAAACAATCTATTTACCTCTTTCTCGATGGACGACAACAACTTTGGATTGATTCTTCTCAACTTTTGTCTAAAAGGTTTTTGATTCGGCTTGATAGGAATAGTATGTTTAATGATATTCTTGTCATACACTTTCAAATATGAATAATCCCAAGCAAAAACATCAGAAAATTCAGAAATTAACCTAACATACTTAGCCTTTACTTCGGGAGACAATGTTTTTGATAACTTTACAAGCTTGGGCTAGTCAATTGTTCCAAGATTTACATCTTCAACTCCTTTGTTCGTAGGAACCAAAGTTGGTTTTCTCACTACATCATCTTGATCAAAGAGCTCCTCTAAAGGTGTGAGACCTCTAGGAATAATATTATCCTTTAGCTGTAAAACCTCCATCTGATTTACCTCAATATCTTGTTCATAATAATTACAAACATCATCAATGAAAGCATTCTTAAACTTTCCTTCATTCTGCAAAAAGGCATTAATTTCATTGTCATCCCAAAAAACTTTCCAATACCTCAAATTATCAAGAACAATAGGCTGATGTTTGACATGAATTTAAAATTTGTTGCTAGAATTCATTGGAATTTTCAAATTGCTGGTTGCAGTGGCTAGTGAATCTGCAATGATGTTTTGAGTTCGGGGTACCGCTATCAAGTTATATTCTAGAAACATCTTCAAAATATCTAGAACTGCATTTATGTAGGCTCTCATCCATGGATGTTTTGCTTGATATTCTCCTTTCACTTGTTTAATCACCAACTCTAAATCACCATAAACATAAATTATTTTCATGCCCAGTTTCTTCAAAATTTTCAAACCTGTAATCAACGCCTCATACTCTACTTCATTATTAGATCAATAAAAACCTAACTTGTAGGAACATACTCTAACACTACTTGGGACATTGGAAGGCTATAAAGTAGGGCTTCAAATCCAAATTCCAATACCAACACCGTCTTTACCCACAACACCATCAAATTCCATGCTCCAAAGGCTGACTTCATCTTCTAGATGCTGGAATTTTGTTTCTTTGTCAACCTTACCTTTGCTGATTACTTCATTTTTCTGCTCTTCACTGATATTTTGCTGTTGTGTAAGCTTCTCAGAAGAAATTGCTATTTTTTCTTTTTCTTGATTAAGAACTGCCCTAAAATTCTTGGAAATTTCTGGTTCATCATCTACTTCTACAAGCTGAATATCTACATCATTCAATCCACTATCAAAGTACAAAAAACAGGACTCTAAATCAATATGTACAACATTATTGGATGATTCACAAGCTTCTCTTTACTAGCAATCATATACTTCATTTTCTTTTCCTAGTATAACTTACTTAATTGACTGAAAATAGGGATTGTATGTTATGCTCTTGACCTGTGATAAGATACTAGAATACCAAATATGCGAGGAAATATAACCTAGAACATAGAACAATGAGAAATAACAGAATGTAATTTAATATTTAGAAAGGAAAGCAATGTTCACTTGCCTCTTCGAGGGGGAAACCTCCAATAGAGCAGTGCTCGATTACAAAATAAGACATGATGCTCCTCAATGGGGAGTCTCTATCCTTTATATAGGATTCATACATGCAATACCATGGGTCAGTACCATGGTTCTTATTAATACCATCTATCTAATAACATGGCCCATTTGCAACTAATTGTGGTCCCTCCCTCAAATGTAGGTCAACCACTTACAATTATTAATTTTGGCTTTATTGACTCTTTAACTAACTATAACTATGACTTGAACCTATTACATAAATAAGGGGTTTAGGGTTGGACCCTAACATGCCATCCCCCATAAAAATAGCCTTGTCCTCAAGGTTGAAGCTGCAGAATCTGCTGAAGAACAGTGGTTGGTTCCCAGGTCGCATCTTTGGAGAGGTGTCTTTCCACTTGACGAGGACTTCCTTGATTGTGTGGCTGTGCAGGTGTCATTCTCTTGTGTCAAGAACCTGTTCAGGTTAGAGCCAGATTGAACCTTCTTCATCCAATTCTGGTAGACTAGTTTGAATTCTACAATTGCTCCCCACCACTTTATTGAGGTATGAGACATGGAGGATGGGATGGATTTTTGCAGTGGGTGGCAAGGCTAGCTTGTAGGCTACTTATCCGATGCGCTGGAGTATTTGATATGGTCCATAGAATTTTGGAGATAATTTCTGACAACCCTTGTCTTTGAGTGATGTTTTCTTATATGGTTGTAGCCTTAAGAATACCTGATCCCCTTCTTGAAATGTCCACTTTGAATGATGTTGGTCTGCCTATTGCTTCATGCGATTTTGAGCTTGATGGAGATTATCTTTGAGGTGGGCAAGCATGGTTGCACGGTTCTATAGGAGTTGATCCACTGCTTGTACCTTAGAGCATCCCGGGATATAAGAAGTAGGTGAAGGGGGGAGTTGACCATAAACTGCTTCATATGGAGTCATCTTGGTGGTGGCATGATAGTTATTATTATACCACCATTCGACTAGAGGTAACCACTATAACCATAGATGTTTCTTTTTTGAAGTGAAACACCTGAGGTAGGTCTCCAAACATATGTTGATTGCTTCAGTTTGACCATCAGTTTGGAGATGATAGGAAGTACTGAGTTGTAGCTGGGTACCTTGTACCCTGAAGAGTTCCTGCCAAAAGTTACTGGCGAAGATCGGGTCACGATCAAACACAATGGAAGTGGGCATGACATGCAATTTTAAGATCTGGTCCATGAAAGATTAATCCACCATAGCAGGAGTAAAAGGGTGGGGTAGGGCACAAAAATGAGCATACTTAGAAAGTTTTTCCATAACGACCATAATGACTGACTTTTTATCTGACTTCAGAAGACCAGTAACGAAATCCATAGAAAACTTCGTCCATATTGAGGCAGGGATGGGCAATGACTGTAAAGTGCCTGGGGATTTTATTGTTTCTCCTTTATGGCACTGACACACATCACACTCAGCTAAAAAAGTAAGAATGTCCTTTTTCATGCCTATCCAAAAGAATGAATGGCGAGTGCGAGCATAAGTCTTCTGAAAGTCTGAATGGCCTGTAGTGGGAGATGGGTGTAACTCTACCAAAATGTGACTTTTGAGGGTGGATGTTGGTGATATCATTACTTTGTCCTTGTAACGAAGAATCTCATCCTGCCAAGAGTAGTCCGCTATGGAATTTGGATCTGCCTACAATTTATTAATGAGTTGGGAGAGTAAAGGAGGTGAAAACAATTCCTTGCAAGCCCCTTTAATCCACTCTAGAATGGGAAGAGAGATTGCTATCAGGGTGCTTTCCTCCTCAAATTGGCATGATAAAGCATCTACTATGACATTTTCACGCCCTTTCTTGTAAATTATTTGATAATCATATCCCAAAATTTTGGCCAGCCATTTATTTTGTTGTGGCGAGGATAGGCATTGCTCCAAAAAGTATTTAAGGCTTTGATGGTCTGTGAAGATTTCGAAATGTTGCCCCAATAAGTATGGTCGCCAGGTATCCACTGCATGTAAGATGGCCATCATCTCCTTCTCATAGGTAGATTGTCCCAAATTTGTTCCACTTAGTTGTTGGCTAGTGAAGGCCAAGGGTCAACCTTCCTGAATTAAGACAACCCCAATCCCCGTACCTGAAGCATCACATTCAATCACAAAAGATTTGGTGAAGTCGGGTAGTGCCAATATGGGAGTGGAGCACATGGTATGTTTGAGAGCTATAAATGCCTATTGCGCTTCATCATTCCACAGGAATGAATTTTTCTTGAGAAGGTGAGTTAGGGGTTTAGCAATGCGACCATAATTATAGACAAATTTTCAATAGTAGCTGGTGAGACCCAAAAATCTTCTTAAACTCTTCAAGGACTTTGGTTGAGGCCAATCCTGCATTACCTGGATCTTTTTGGGATACACCCTGACACCTTCATGCCCCACAATGTGGCCCAAATACTTGACTTCTTTCTTGCCAAAAGAGAATTTGGACAATTTGACAAATAATTAATGCTTTCAGAGAAGTTGCAAGAGCATGTCTACATGCTGAAGATGTTTTTCCCAGGTGAGACTGTAGATGAGGATGTCATCAAAGAAAACAAGGACAAATTTTCTGAGATATGGTTTGAGCAAGTGATTCATGAGGCTCTGAAAAGTGGATGGGGCATTACAAAGATCAAATGGCATGACCAGGAATTCATAATGGCCTTCATGAGTTCGGAAAGCAGTCTTTGGAATGTCTACTTCTTTCATGCGAATTTGGTGATAGCCCGAGCAAAGGTCGAGCTTAGTAAAGAATTGAGCCCCATTTTGTTCATCCAGCAAATCATCAACAACCGGGATGGGAAATTTATCTTTGAACTTCAGCTTGTTGAGGGCCCTAAAGTCTGGACACATATGCCATTCCCCATCTTTCTTGAGCACCATGACCATAGGTGATGAATAAGGACTAATCCTAGGACGAATGACACCAACTTCCAGGAGTTCCTTGATGATTTTTTCAATTTCATTCTTTTGGGTGAAAGGATATCTATATGGGTGCACATTTGGTGGTTGTGCCCCTGGGACCAGAGTAATGCTATGATCATGTTCCCCTCTCGAGGGTGGAATTTCATGAGGTTTGTCAAAGACCTGCAAATGGTGTTTAAGACCTGCTCCATCTCAGGATGAATATGAAGAGAAGTGGGCTCGAAGGCCTGGATGGCATTAAATTGGGCTACAACTCCATGGTGGCCCTTTTTTAACAACTTTTCCATCCTATGCGAGCTGAAGACAGAAGGAGCACCTGCCTAGAGTCCGCGGAGGGTATGTGTGTGGTCATTCTGCTTAAATGTCATATATAACTCTTGGAAATCTATTGTGATTGGGTCGAGTGTGTGGAGCCATTCAGCACCCAAGGCAATGTCACACCCACTCATGTTGATGGAAAACATGTGGGTCTTTAGGTGATAATCCCCCATTTGAATTTTGACATTTTCATAGCAGCCTTCACATTTCATTGTCCCCCTATCAGCAATCTGGACCTAGAAATTAAAGACTTCTCTGAAGAAACAATGCACTTCTTCGACGATTCTTTGATGGATAAAGTTATGCGTACTTCCACTATCAATCAAGACTAATACAAGGCGATGTTTAATAAAACCTTGGATTTTGATATTTTGGGGAGAAGAAATGCTTGCCAATGCATGGAGTGAGATAACTTCTTCTTCTGGTGTAGTTGGGAGCTCATTGTGCAGTTGGTTGTCCTCATCTTCCTCCTCTAGTCCCTAAAATGGTGGGGCTTCCTTAGATGAACTATGACCAGTAGCATCAATTTGAAAGAATTTGGGTTCCTTGCATTTATGCCTAGGGGAGTATTTCTCATCAAAGTAGTAACACAGTCCTTGCTTTCTTCTTTCTGCCATTTCTGATGGTGACACCTTTTGGACCTTAAGTGTTTGGGTAGTGCTCGAAGCCTAGGTGGGGTGTCCCTTGGCTAGGAAATTTGGACGAGTCGACTGGGCTGCTAATGCGTGTTCTACTTCATGAGCTGTCATGCAAGCTACCAGCCATGTGACTGGGTGGTGCATCCGAATGTGGGCTTGTATGGCATCTTTGAGAACACTAATAAAACGTTCTAAGTAGAATTAATCTGCTAAAACTCCTGTGTGGAAGGATAATGCTTCAAAGGCTTTAATATATTCTTGTATTGTGCCTGTCTTCTTGAGCTTAGTAAGACGACCCAAAAAGTTAGATTCATGATCAAAGTGATCAGAAAGGGCTTTTGAGAATATCTGCCAAGTCATTGGCCTTGCATAGCATCATTGATGCCATTGCCACCATTGCCATCTTTCTTGGTCCAGGTAAAGGCTTCTAACACTTAGCTTAGTCTCATCATATCTAATGTGATTCAATGTGAAATATTGCTCCATTTTTTATAGCCATATGGCTAGATGACAGCCATCAAATTTATATATGTCTAGCTTGGGTGGTTGAGGGTGGGACTATTGGTGGTTTCCACAGAAGTGAAGAGAATGACTAGATTCACCCTCACAATTTTCATTAAAAGCATATGCCTCCAACTGTAACCTTGACTTTCCCTTTGTGATTGCATCACTTAAGGACTAGATCTACTTCATTAATTCATCCAACTTTCGTTCAAGGGTGTCTATCTTCTCATTAGCCATAGCTTGAGCTCTGGTTTGTACCATGCATAGATTCAGTGCACTTGTCGTTATTGGAAAAAAAATTGGGACCACCCGAAAATTTGAAGTTGACAAGTGAATGGTACCACCTTGCTCAGCTTGTCATCCTCATTCTTATGGGCTAAGTCTCCTATAAGCGTCCCAGGAGGCCCTCGCTTAGGAATACTACAGTAGCCAATTCTTAGAAAATTTAATCTTGACCAATGTACTGCGAGAATCACCCCAACGTATAGGAGCCACAAGCCTCCCTGCAAAAATAGTCAGATCTATCTGTGAAACCCTCAATTGCGGAGTGTGAGTAGGAATGTGCCAGTGACCGAACCCTTGCTACTAGATCTGAATGGCAGATTTGATTGTTGTTGTTGTAACAGAACCGAACTTGGTAGATTTGATCTGGCAAAGAAGATGATGGGCGATCTATAGAGAGACAAGGGAACTATGGTCTCAAGGAGTGTCAGGTGCTACAGATCGCAATATACAGAAGGGTCCAACAGTAGTACTGGTCCCAATCTTTCATGGAAATAACTAAGGAGGATTAACCATACCCTTATTTGTACTAACCAACTACCCTATCGTATGTGCGAGTAATCTCCCTGAGTTCTGCTCTCGGTGTACTATAGCAGCAAGACAGCCGACGGTTTATCTACGGCGAGGTTTCAAGTGAGCCTGGGGGCTTCCGATATACCCAGAGGATATGTGGAAGATAGTCTGTGTAGGTTCTGTCTAATGTGTTACTACTCAAAGGGGTACCCATAGGGGTTACAAGGGAATCCAACAAGCGTGACCACCTCTTGTATTTCCTGTGTGCATGCGTCCCTAAATGTACAGGTTTATGCGCTCAATGATAGATCCCATGGTTTAAAGACGTCAGAACATGTCTCCGGCCAAAAAGCAAAATCTACTAAAAATGGAGATCCCACCGGCCTTGGAAAGTGCTCTGATACCACTTGTTATACTCTTGACCTGAGAGAAGATATTAGAATACCAAATATGCGAAGAAATATAACACATAACACAGAACAATGAGAAATAATAGCATGTATTTTATTATTCAGAAAGGAAAGCAATGTTCACTTGCCTCTTCAAGGGGGAAACCTCCAATAAAGCAGTGCTTGATTACAAAATAAGACATTATGCTCCTCAATGGGGAGTCTCTATCCTTTATATAGGATTCATACATGCAATACCATGGGTTAGTACCATGGTTCTTATCAATACCATCTATCTAATACCATGGCCCATTTGCAACTAACTGTGGTCCCTTCTTTAAATGTGGGTCAACCAATTACAATTATTAATATGGTATTTATTGACTCTTTAACTAACTATAACTATGACTTGACCCTATTACATAAATAAGGGGGTTAGGATTGGACCCTAACATTGTAGCATAAAAAAAGTCAAGTTATAAAGTGCCTTTGAGTTTAGCTCCCCACGATCTAGATAAGAGCATACCAATTCGAGGTAGTATATCAACAACTACCACATCCATCAAGACATTTTTGGCTGGTATTTGATCTAAAGAAACCACCAAATCTTTGATGAGACCAATGTAACGAACTCTACCAAAGTCAAATGAGTACAAATCATGATATTTTCGGCTGATATCTAGGCCCAATTTTCCATAATAGCTTTGGGCATCAAATTATGGAAGGTCCCAGAATCTAACATGGCATTGTGGAGAATATACTCATGCAGTCTAAGACTCAGATAAAAGGGAGGGACTTCGCTATCTTCAGGCTAACCTTCTATGGCTGGACCAAAAATGAGTTTAGGATGATCATCCTCGACATTAACCATGTCAGACAAAGGATCTATTTGCAATATTTTAGATAAATAGTGTTTGTAATTGCTATTCTTAACAAGCTCAGTCGAAGGAATGGACACTTTTAACTTAGAAATTTCGCTTTCTAAATTAAAGGATGAAACTTTTTCTACCTCTTTGACACCAGTGTCCTTCTTATCTGTTTGCTCTCTTGTTGTACTATCTTTTTGTTGATTGTTCTTCTCGTTTGTAGCGACACTTGTTGATGGTACCTTACTGGGATTCGAATCAACAAGATCTTTTCCTTTCTTTTGAATGTTTGAGGAATCATTCTTTGATTGCACATCCTTTCTGTTTTGAATGGGATTGATCGGTACATCTCTGCTCCTTAAAGAGTACTACCTTTGTTGTGCATTCAAAGCATTCATATAACACGGTGATAATCATCAGATTTCAACCTCTAAAACCACATCATTTGCTAAGATCTAATCCTCATCCCTTTGAATGTCTGGAACTTCTGTGTATTCTTCATCTTCAATCAGAAATATGGGCATACCATCAGCAGCGAAAAAGTGATTTGTTTCAACTATTGAATCGTCCTCATCTTCTTCTTCCATTCCTTGAACATAGCTTTGTTGTAAGGGAGTTCTGATATGTTGTTATTGTGCTGGTTGCTATGGTGCTTTTTGTTCTCTTTTCTTGATTCAGAATTGGGGTTGCTGCTATCCTCTAAAATTTGGATTCCAAATTTGAGGTTCAGGTCTATTTGTGATGGATAACTAGTCAACCATCCTCTCCACTGTTTGAATTAGTGTATCCATTTTAACATCTGAAATAAATGCTTCTTCTTTCATGGTCACTCTTTTCTCATATCTCATTCTTGCTTTTTTGACCAACAAGTTTGCTTCTACACTCATGACATTCTTTTGCATGTCTTCTAGCATTGTAGGATCACATTCCCACAACTGATATGCCATATCAGTATCGAAATCATCCGGAAACTTAAGCAAAGCCAGTCCCTCTAGTGGTTTAATGTTTGCAGGAATAGCATTGTATACTACATTAAACCTCACATAATAGTCTTGCACAGTCTCGCCAACATTCCTTTTGATGTTCTCATACTTGGACAAAATCTGAAGTGGATTCTTCTTTACCTCCCATCGATCCAGGAACTGCCTATGGAGGATTGGTAAAGTGGTGACAGAAGCTGCTGTTAAAGCTCTGAACCATTTCCGAACTTCACCTCCAAAATTTTGTATAAACTATCTCATCGTCACATCTTCAATTTCTACTTCATGGAAGTTAAAGAAATCATTCATTTTATCTACATGTTGCTGAGCTATAATGGTTTGAGTGGCATCAAAGAAAGGTACTTTGGTTTGATAATTAGCAGGCATGGCACCACGATTCTAAGGTAAAACAAGGGGTGCATACCGGGCAACCATAACTCAAGGTGGGGGAGGTGGATTTAAAGCAAGGATTGGGTAGTTAGTGTATTCAAAGGGGAATTAATAATAGCTTAAGTAGTATGAACAATATTTAAAGATGAAAGAAATGGGTAAGGAATTGTTTGAGTTGCAGTAGATGTAAAGGAACTATTTCGAAAATTAAAAGATGGCCTATTTTTCACCCAAGTGTCTACATTTGAAGAAAGATTCTGCAACTGATCGAGAGCATGAATAAGCTGTGACCCTAATTACTTTTTGTAAAAAAGTCTTCAATGGGGTATTCAAGAGATATAGAGGAATCAACAACTATATGATCAATCCAACTCAATGATTTACTGTAAAATAGACTTTGCTCAAAATGAACATCAAACTCAATATCTTGCAGAGTGTCTAACCTTTTTGGGAGTGATTGAACATGAGGAATGAAAACATCACTTGATTATTCTTCTGCTACACTAAATTTCTCTACAGATTTCTTAGATTTCTGCCCAATCTTGTGAGGATCACTAACAATGGCTAGAGGATTTAGATCTGGGTTGGATCTGGTGTACTTTCACAAAGCCAGTATGCTCAATTTTGAAATTTTATATATTGCTTTACAAATTTCCAATTCATCCTAGTAAATTCTAAAACTCATAATCCACAAGATTAAGAATTCAAATTAAAGATACTACTAGGGTGATTAATCTTTCATTCCCTAGTATGGTTGCCACTATGTTATCACTTGGCTTGAACCTCAAGCTGAGGGAAGGCAATGCTAGGGTAACCACAAACCACGCTTAGCCAAGTAGCTAGCCCTACTAAGCCGAGAGAGGGCTCTCTTCGTGAGGATCTCAACCAAGATGACTGGATCAGGAAAAGGATATTAGGCTAGGTATATTAGCATAAGGTTTGATTTTATTTTTGAAGGGGTTTTGCTGGATCAGGAGGAGCTGGACAGTTAAGGCTAAGGAATTAGGTCAAAATAGCAGGGTGTTTAATGGGGAAAGGTAGGCATAAGGTTTAGCACTCTAGGGCTTGATGGGTGAGGTGTTTTAAGACTGGTGAGGTGAATATTTCCCCAAAGCAGAGTAGTGATGTTATGAATTTTTCCTATCAACTTGAAAAAATTCACTTAGAAGAAATGAAAAGATTAATGAAGTACACAAAACATTCTAACATATAGTCACAAGAGAAGAAACTGAACTAAACTTCATACCACGTGGATCCCAAATAAATAGCTGCAATTTTTATTAATCTCTTGTGAAACTACTACAAAATGATGTACAATCAAGGCATAAGCATCCAACTATGTCCAACCCTTTACAATGAGAAAGAAGAAGAAGATATAGGTATTGTTTCAATCGCCTCCCATCCTTAGGGGTCAAATCCCTAAGATGAGGAGCTAATCTAACCAACTCTAAACAAGAAACAAGAATATAGGCATCTTAACAACTTGCCTCTAAAGGTGAAAGACTGATTCATTTGAGCTCAAATTGACTTTTAATCTAATGAATCCACCCTATACTACTAATTATACATCATATTTACAAAAAAAGTCATAATTTACAATAGTAAAACATCGTCCATGAGAGAAAATACATGAACACAGTCAAAACATAGAAAAATAGCCATCCTGCGCAAAATTTTCCCTATACACAGCACCACTGGCCCAATGCACAACACCACTTTCAGTTCTTGCTTGGAAGCCTTCCCGGCATCCAAAGTGAGCTCATGATACCTCATTGGAAAGGTCTTAAAGTATTATTTCCAAAATACCTATAATGTCTTCATTTGAAGCTCATTTGATGCCTCAAAAGTTGATTCTCCCAAGACTGCTTTTGTGTGTCCAAAAAGTGGCAAAAAGGTCATTTTATGGTGTGTTTTGACTTTTTGGTGGACCAGTACTGCCCCAAAAACTTAAAAACTATGTAGGGTGCATGTACTCATCACTCTGAATCCAAAAATGCAAGCCATTTGTCCATTGGGTGCCCCTAGGAAAAACACAGCGTTAGTGGCACTTTGCGTTGCACCAGATTTTCTATATGTGCAATTTGCGAAAAGCAAAATCTCCTCCCAACCTAACCAAAATTGATGAGCAGCACCACCATCAAGCATCTTGATGAGCCAAGGAAGCTTCAACAAGCAACCTAAGGCTATCCTTCTCTTTTTTTCCCTTTTGAGCCGGCCTCTTTCTTAGCCTAGTTTTCATCTTTTTTATCCTCATGTTGCAAATTTTGTTTTGGGTCCTGTAATGGTAGGCCATGTGCCCGATCATCTGGTTGTCCCTATTGGCCTTCTGCAATATCTTCTCTAGGTGAAAATTGACTCTCTCAAGCCAAGTATCTCTATCATCCTCAATTTCCTTCTCAATAGGAGACAAAGTGACCAGTGCCTCCTTGTCACCTTGTCATTTTATCTTGAGAAGTTCCAGCTCCATGAAGACCTGCTTGTCACTCAACTACTTGTTCTCTTGTTCCGAATATGTGATGACATACTTGGATCTCTCCAAATTGTCCATTAATTCTTGGACTTGAGCCTCATTTTCCTATATGATGATGTCCTTTATTGTTTCTTCATACTAGGCCTCTAAGTCAATTGTTTCCATGCCATGATGAGTATAATGCTACTCTGGCTCATCATGCTCTGTCAAATCAAAGTCTCTCACTTCCTCCTCATCACCAAAACTTTCCTCTGGCATATTTTCTTTCCCTTTGTGCAGTTGTTGGACTTGTACCTGTTGTGTTGATGAAGAAGGAAAAGCCCCTTCCACATCCCATGGAGCTAGCATTTGCCTATGAGTTGATGAAGAAGGCAAGGTCCCTTCCACATCCTGTGTAGCAAACACTTTGCTATCAGCTGCAAACAATCTCCTTGTGCCCCTTTGATATTTCATGTAGGTCTTGGGCACCTTAGTAGCTCTAGTCACTTTGGCCTTCTCATTTGTCTTCACCTAAGCACTACTAGAAGGTCCCCTTAATTCTTGAGACACTGGTGGAGGAATTTGAGGACCCCTGAAGATGTCATGAGAAATAAATGTCTCCCAAGAGATGTTAAGGAGGCTAAGATGATGAAGCACAATCATATTCATTAGGGAATAATAATAGAGAATGCCCATCTGCTGAGGGTATGGATTTTTCTACACAAAATGGGCCATATTCTCAATATTCCTGAATAGGAAATAAGGGAGGTTTAACATCCTCACCCTAGTAAAATGCATGGGAAGCCTGATGTGATAGGTGTACAGTCTAGAAAATATGGCCTCACAAGTGAAGTATTTCATGATTATTTCATCATGGGGACATACTTGTCTTCAAGAAATTTGAAAGGAAAAATTCTTTTCACCTCATTTCTATACCGGGTTTGGTATAAGGATCATAATAATGTTCATCCAGGTCTAGTGCCTTGTACCACTTCTCCCCTACAATCAGAATCCTGGATGCATCCGCAATAATTGAAGATGAAATTGTAAATGTCACCCTAGCAAGAGTCACCTTGTTGTCTTGAAGATGGGCTACAAAAAGCCTGGTGAGCTCAGGATGGTGTTGAACTCTCTCTACCTGCTCAGAGAACTCATAGCACCCTAGATGTCTGAAACAAGTGACAACCAACTGAGAGGCTTGTAATTCTCTGAGGTTTTATGGCTCTTCCATGATAATTCTGCCCCCCTTGTGTGGTTTTCTCTGATGTCGAGGTTTATCTGTCAAAGTGTCATTGCCGATGTTTTCATCTTCCTCATAGTCTTTGTCTTCTCTGTCCATGTTTGCAAATGTTGAGGTTGTGAACTCCTAGAGAAGGGATGAAGGGAATTAATAAGAGTGATTTAGGAGTTGGGGAATGGGAAATGACCTTGTGAGGTATTTTGGTGGGCTAGAAAATGAAGGGGAGGGTATGAATCATGAAAATGAGGGAGAGGGGCTTAGGTCCTTCTTTTTTGAAACATAACTTGTGGGAGGGATGAAGGATGAAGGGGTATAGAATGTTATGGATTGATATAGGTAAGGGATTTATGGTTTTAATGATAGGTGGCAGGAAAAATAGAATGTATTAGGGTTTCTAGAATGTAATTGAGGGAGAAACTAGGGTTTCACATTTGTCATGGAAAACTCCTTCAAACACTTCAATTGCAACTTCAATGATGAGGTATAGTGAGGGCACTTACTTGTTTGAAGATGAGAGGGTACTTTTGGAAGTTTTTATGAAGTTGGAGGCTTTTTTGGTCTTTTCTGCTCAACGCGCAACACCTACTATAGTGGCCTCTTGAACGTTCAATGCAGTGTAATTTTGCACTGCTAAAACCTCCCTACGCATAACACTTAGCTCAGACACCCAACGCCACCCCATGAACGTGCAAATCCACCTCCACTGCATGAAACACGCAACGTCAACCTCCAGAAGTGAAATGGTACTTCTCCTTGGCCCAAAACTCACTCAACCTCTCCTCTTTTCCTCACTTTTTGACTCCTTCTTTGCGAAATGAGAATGATGAACTTGAAAATGAAATGTGACACCTTATATAGGAGTAGATTTTGATTTTTCTCTAGAAAAACCCACTTTCTAATGTTTCTTGACCTTTTTCAAATCTCTTTTTTTAATGCCTTTTCTTCTTTGTTCCTTTTAAGGTGAACAATGCTTAATTTGAACTGATTTTTGCAGTGTTTCTTTGTCTTGTAGCAAGGAGAGATGCATAGGTGCAGTCGGGATCATTTATTACGTAAAGTGACTTAATATTACATATGAAATACAAATTAACTCAAAATACTCTATTTTCACCTCAAAAACATGTTGTTTGAGGTGGAATTTACATTATTTAAAAAGATAATTATATAGTGACTATGACCTAGTAGCCATCAATCTTGATTTATTTATCATCCTCATACCCTTGCTGCCCTTTATTTACACCTTTAAATCATGTTCTTGACCTTGGAAATGAAACCCTAAGACCTAATGAATAGATGATTGCATTTTGACCATGAAAATATGACTGAAGACAACCTGAAGATGGGTCAGCAAGTATACTTTATGAATTAGAAAGTAGATTTTCTGAAGAGAAGACAACTATCAGTGGATCAGTTTGACATGAACTAATGAAATGATGTAAAAATTTCAGTATGGGACCCCTAAAATTAAAATGCAAAGAGAAAATTTGATCCCTGATGGAAGTATGCAAATACTGACACTAACTATCCACAACCTAGCTCAGGGTCCTACTACAAATTTATTGGATGAAGGATTATCCCTAGAAAATTTGCAATCCCACTCCTCTATGATTTAGATATAGAAAGAAGCAGAACCCACAGGTGGGTGCAAATTGCTAAATGTAACAATGTGGAAGATGTGGGCCTCATGGAAGAGAATTTCATTTAAATGGGAAAATACTTAAGTGATTTGAGAATGAGGGAGTTTATTATGAAGGAGAAGCTACAAGAAAAAAACACAAGGTTGAGAGAGAGGTTGCAGGAGAAAGAAACACAACTTACCACCATGGAAAATATCTTTATGGAAGCCCTGCAATGTAGGGAACCAACAAAGTCTTATGCTCTCTTTCTCAAAGAACAATGGCTGTAGTTCCAAATAAAAGTTCTAGCACAATATGGATCTCTGTGTTTTGAGGACTACAAGTAGTTTATTGAGTTTTCCAACCAAACAAACATCAAATATAGAGAAAAATTAGTTGAATTCTATATGCACAATCTCACTTTGAAAAATCTAAATTTTTGTGATCCCAATTTAAGATTGGGAGGCATGCAACTAATGGCTTTAGCATCCTGGTTGACTCATGAGGAGACAAGGATTAAGGAGGTGAAAAAAGTATTGGAAATAGAGGAGAAGGAACCCTTGTATATCAAAGCAAATCTAGTGAACCCTAAGGCTGTCATTAGCAATCATAGCCTCTTCTCCAATGACACTGCTTTATCACCCAAATACATTGCTACCCAAGATCACTTTGAAGACACATTTATAATGTTGGGAACATAAAGTTTTCAAGGTTTTTAGAGAAGATGGCATGCCTCACCCCACAATTTTCAAATTAGATAATATCAATCTCCTGAAAGGCTAAGGAATGCCTTGGAGAGGACACCATTGTACAAGAGAATCATGTAGAGGATGAAAATTAGGTGGATAAGACTCAAACTCAGTCCACCCTTACTGCTAGGCTTACAAGAAGGAAGAGATGAAGCAGAAGAGCAAAGGGAGTGGACATAGATAGAAAGTAATGCAAGTTTTTACCCACAAGAGGGAACACCATCTAAGGAACCTTGGGATGTCAGGGAGGCCATCAGGGCCATGAAAGAGCTTCACATGGATGAATAATTTGTTCAGAGGATGAGAAACACCTTCAGCAGGGGGGCGATTATGAGTCACATCAATAAGTATATTTTGAAGATCATTATGCCATCCTCCAACCTTAATGTAGAATTTTCTCTACAAATCAGCTAGCTCACTGATATCATGCAGAAATTTCACCTGTAGATCCAACTGATAGATGCAATGTACTAAAGTATAATACTAGATCTACATCTACCATAAACTTTGTGGAAGCTAATAAATTATGAGCAACATCAAGCATGAAGACATATAACTGATAAGAAGGAATCAACCATCACAGAAGATATAACCTGGGGAAAGCACCAGCCTAAAACCCCATCTCTGTATTATCAATCAAGTGAAAATCCTCAACAACATACAAAAAGAATCAACTCAAAAGCTATCCTGCTCTCTTTGTACTCTGATGATCTTCAATCAGAAGATGAAAATCATGGACTACCTAGGCCTCATTATATATGTTGTAAGTTGGCCTGATCATACCTGCTGTCACCTTAGGTCCAACTACGTAGTCATAGAAGAAAATAGATTCCTTCCCCATGTAAGGAATACTTACTAGAAATATCCTAGCATCTGATAGTACACTTTCCCACATCCGATCTCAACTGAATCTCTGTTTGAACGGACATGCATCAGTTATCCATGAGAAAATACTTAGTTATCTGACAATAACAGTTGTCACATGCATGTAAGCATTAACAAACTACATCTCATTAATTTAATAACTTGTTAAATTGATCTAACTGGACTTGACTAAGTTAAACTACGTCAACTGATCCTCTCAATATAGAGCTAAACCTTATCTCCTTTAATCAAGGGATAAATTCCTAAATCAGGGGAGAAAATAATTGCATGATCTCATAAAGACCTCTGGTCTGATTCTCTCAACTAGTTAACTCATAGAGAACTAATTAATTAATTTCCAAACCATTGGTAAGACCAAATTCAAATTTTACTCCACATAGTTAGACCAATGACTGCTAACAATAGGAAGGGACCCAGAAATGCTATTTTAGAAAGTGTTATTTTTAGTAGTTTCACCTCTCACCCAATGTGGCCAATGACCTCACTGACCAAACTGTTATTTTTAGCAAGTTCTTTTTAACATTTCTTGTTGCACATTTTTCAACACTCCCTCTCAACAAGAAAGGCTTCCTCTTGAATCTGATCTTGTACCTTTGGAATGTTCTGCATGTAACACTTGGTCCAAAAAAAACTCCCAACTGACTTCTCTATTGGGCTAGAAACATACTATGATGTTGAAGCTCTACCTACTGCTGACAAGTGCTCTCTCTCTAACCATTGCACTACTATAACATCTCCATGCATCTCACAGAGATGCACACCTCTCTGTGCTACCCTGCACTGCGCAACACACTTATGCCTCTCGCATTGCTGTAACGTGCATGCTTTGTGCTGCCTTGGGATTCCCTGCACTGTAGCTCTCTCTGCCGCTCCATCCGCGTCTGTCTCTACCCAATCAGTGAGTTCTGCTACTCCTCATCGGGGCTCCTATAGCAAAGTCGAATCAAAGAGGTTGGGTACCTCAAGGATCCTACCCCTATTCTAGCCTTCTTGGGACAATCACTCCACATCGCCCCACCTCCTACCTGGAGGTATGGATGCATGTGATCTCTCTACCCACTTGGCTCGAAATTTCCCCTTACTGGAGGTCTCTGCATGAGTGGATGCCTCCACTCTATCTGCTCTCTGCTTCCCTAGTTGTGGTTGCTTGACAACCTCCTGAAGTTGCTTCACTAATTGTGGCTCCTCCATAATCGTCTGAGACTTCGTCTAGCGCTACATGTTGAGAGTTAATGTACTCTCCCTCTCAACCACCAAGTATCTAGCCTTTGCCTTGCTCCTAAAGGCTTTGCATGTATCTTGTACCTCAAGTTCATACAAGTTCTTGTCTAGCACACCAATCTGTTTCCACTTTCCTGCCGTCACAAAATTTTCTGGAAAAAGAGCTGATTTTAAATCAATGATATCTCCCTCATCTGAACTCTGATTCAGCCAATTTTTTTTTTGGTTTTGGGTAATTTTCTGCAAGGAATCCAAATCTGCTATTTTTTTCCTGAAAATTTTGCATGTATCTTGTACCTCAAGTGCATACAGGTTCTTGGCTAGCACACTAATCTGTTCCCACTTTCCCGCCGTCACAAAATTTTCTGGAAAAAGAGCTGATTTTAAATCAATGATATCTCCCTCATCTGAACTCCGATTCAGTCGATTTGTTTTTTGGTTTTGGGTAATTTTCCACAAGGAATCCAAATCTGCTATTTTTTATTACTGAAAATTTTGTACATAAATTTTCAAATATGCTCTACAAACTCTTGGCCCAAAACTCAAAACCTTGAAATCTCCTCTTAGTATATTGTTCTCCACTTTGATCACCTTCGCTTTGATACCATGTAGAGTTTTCTCTACAAATCAGCTAGCTCACTAATATCATGTAAAAATTTCACCTACAGATCCAACTGATAGATGTAATGTACTAAAGCATAATACTAGATCTACATCTACCATAAACTTTGGAAAAGCTAATCAACCATGAGCAACATCAATCATGAACACATATAAATGATAAGAAGGAATCAACCATAACACATAAGATATAACCTGGGGAAGGCACTAGCCTAAAACTCCATCTCTGTATTAACAATCAAGTGGAAATCCTCAACAACATACAAAAAGAATCAACTCAAAAGCTATCCTGCTCTCTTTGTACTCTGATGATTTTTAATCAGAAGATGAAAATCATGGACTACCTAGGCCTCATTATATAAGTTGCATGTTGGCCTGATCATACCTCCTATCACCTCAGGTCCAATTATGTAGTCATAGAAGAAAATAGATTCCTTCTCCATGCAAGGAATACTTATTAGAAATATCCTAGCATCTGATAGTACATTGTCCCACATCTGATCTCAACTGGGTCTCTGTCTAAATTGACATGCATCAGTTATCCATGAGAAAATAGTTAGTTATCTGAAAATAATAGTTGTCACATGCATGCAAGCATTAACAAACTATATCTCATTAATTTAACAACTTGTTAAATTAATCTAATTGGACTTGACTAAGTTAAACTAAGTCAACTGATCCTCTCAATATAGAAATGAACCTTATCTCCTTTAATCAAGGGATAAATTCCTAAATCAAGGGAGATAATAATTGCATGATCTCACAAAGACCTATGGTTTGATTCTCCTCAACTAGTTAACTCATAGAGAATTATTTAATTAATTTCCAAACCACTAGTAAGACCAAATTCGAATTTTACTTCATATAGTTAGACCATGGACTGCTAACAATAAGAAGGGACCCAGAAATGCTATTTTAGAAAGTGCTATTTTTAGCAGTTTCACCTCTCACCCAATGTGGCCAATGACCTCACTAGCCAAATTGCTATCTTTTGTAGGTTCTATTTTTAAAATTTCTTGTTGCACATTTTCAACACTTAAAACTATACTTCTCTCACATTTATTCTCATTTTTAGTTTTATTATGCTTAGTAAGAGGAGTAAAACGTGTTTTATTATGCTTAGAAAAAGAAGCATTTTTAGGATATTACTATGCAGGGGCTTGATGGAGACAACTAGGACAGAATCTAGGGGGTTTTTCCACCTCCTTAACTCCCTAACTCAACTTAGGGTCACAATATCCTCTCCCACTAGTTCAAATTCATTGGTAGCCGAGTGACTCCTAGTCTAAGAGAAGCTCAAGAGGGACAAGATCCACCATTTTTGATATCAGGGAGGGAATCACTCCTACTTTCAAGGGAGTTTCTATCAACTACCCTTTTTATAAATGAACAAGAAGAAAATCTCATCAGGATTCAAAGTTTTTGTTCAACTAGGTATAGCTATTGAGCTTGAAGCTTGACATCGTTACTTTGAACTTTTATGTGATGTATGCGACCTGTAATTTTTGATAATGAGAATTTAGGTTTTAAGTTGTGTATGAGTTAGTTTAAGAGGGATGAGACCCTTTGGTTTGTGCCCAACCCAGAGGCTTTGGTCCCTCTTTTCGTGCTTATGTGTGTTCTTGATTCTGATCAGTTCATAGTTTCTTTCAGTTCAGTAGAGATTAAGCTACAAAAACCTATGGTTGAAATCCTCTTCCTCACCTCTCTTGTGGGAGAGTGAGTGGAAGGATTCATAACCTCAGTCCAAAAATATTGTGTTTACGATTTCTTGGAAATATATTAATGGTTGTTGTTTTGTTTTACATTTGCTTTTTGTAGATTAGAATTAATTTTAGTTATTAGATCAATGTTATGGCATAAACTAGATGTTATTTAAATTCAACTCATCTTTTTCATCATAGGTTATCTCATTTTGATGATAAATCGATCTATTCATGTGATTGGTTTCATGGATGTGTTGATATGTAGGGAAGGGCACTATCCTTGCTTCGATCTTGAGCTCCTCCATATTCTCTTTCTACCTTCAACCTAGTCCAAAAATCTGTTTCCATAAGTTATTTTTCCTAAGTGTACTGTGAGCACTCATCCTAGTGAAAAATAGACCTATGAGAGGTCCTGAGCTTGGTTAGGAGCTCAACCAAACCTCATTTCATTTTCCACAACCTCCATCCACCTCTCCATACTCTCGAGGCATCATTATCACCTGTACAAGCCACTAAGAACCACTCTTGTAGCAGTACAAAACCTCCTATAGTAGCCACCAATAGCAAGCTTGTAACACCAATTTCCTTCATTAGTTTTAATCCCCATTGAAAATTTGACTAACTGAAGATGAATAATGACCCCCAACTATGATTTGATGACTAGGGGAAGATCCTAGGCCACTCTAACCATTCCTTTTATTCACTACGAACCGAAGTAGAAGTAGTCTTTTTATCACAAGTATGATGCAAGTAGGCTAATGATTTTCAAGCAAGTGTGAGTTAGGTAGAGGATACATGAAATTATGATTGGAAGTTTGATGAATTATCCAAGATAAAATAACTTACTTTCTACAAGTAGATTTGGTATTTTTATGGATTTTGTATGATAAAATAGCTTTATTTTTGCAAGTAGATTAGCCCTTGTCCTTTCATGAATTGATTAATTAAGGATTTCCGAGTTGAGTAAATGGAATTTTCACTTTCATAGCTAGAAGTAGTTTTCATTTGTACCTTCATCAACAAACTTTCATATTAATTTAGTAGGAGGAATGGTCTCTAATCACTTTGATCTAATGTCATAACTGAGGGTGGCATGATCCAATCTGTTGTGCATATAGCACTATCACCCCTAAGTTTGTATGTACCCCAGGTTGATAATTTGAGTTTAGGAACCCTTGGGAGTTGCAACATTCATGGTGCAATAGTAGGGCTCACCAACCTGAACATAATATTTGAATCCAAACTACTTCCTCACTTGCATGAGTGGCTTCCATGTGTTCAAATTCTTTATTTGAAAGTGCTACTATAGTCTCTGTCTTACTCATCCAACTGATTTCTCCTTCGGATAAGTTAAACACATATCCACCTACATATATTCTACAATCTAGACCGCCAACCCATCTTCCATTAACATATCCATGTATTTCCAACACTCTGTCTAGTCCTAGTCTTACTTGGTGGTGCAATCCATAATCAGTAGTGACATGTAGATACCTAAAAACCCTCTTAATATTGTTTAATGCTCATTCCTTGATTATGAAATATACTTGCACAATACTCCCATTGCATGTGCATTTTTTGGTCATGTACATGCCATTACATACATCAAACTTCCAACTACATTGACATATGGAACAAGGGACATGTCCCCTTCCTCTTCTTGTGTCTTGGACACTAATCTACAAATAACTTTATAGGTACCAGAATAGGGACCTTCACTAGTTTACTTTCTTGGATATTAAATCTCTGCAACATTGTATCATCATACTCCCGCTGATTTAACCATAGTTTTGTCTTTTTTCAATCTCTTTTAATTTCCATTGCCAAAATGAAATTTTCATCACCAAGATCCTTCATGTCAAATTTAGAGGGCAATTGAGTTTTCACATCCTAGATGATTTCTTTGTCATTTCCACTCAACAACAAATCATCTACATAAAGAACCAAATAAATAATATGATCACCAACTAAATTAAAATACACATAGTGATCTACTTTTCTCCTTATGAACCCATGTCCATGTATATATGTTTAACATTTTTGATGCCACATCCTTGGTGATTACTTAAATGCATATAAGGATGTTTTGGTCTTGCATACCAACTCTTTCTTACCCTTCACTACAAATACTTATGGTTGCTTCATGTAGATCTCTTCTTCCATGTCCCCATGTAGAATTTTTTTCCTTCACATCCATCTATTCTACCTCAAAATCAAAAGAAATAACAACAAATATTTTTTTTTTAATAGAAACTAAATTTACAAAAAGATAAAAAATATCACCAAAGGCCATTCCCTACACCCAGGAATAACCTTTTGCTAGTGATTGAGCTTTTCATTTTTCCATTGTTCCTTCTGCATTCAACTTCATATTAAACTCCCATTTTCTACCAATGGGGTTTCTTCTAGTTTGAAACTTCACTAGATCCCAAGCCTCATTCTTGTCCATGACCATCATTTCTTCAACCATGGCCTTTTTCTAGGGTTTCCTATCCTATAAATCCACTATCTCCCTAGTAGTTGTAGGATCATCATGATTACCTTTATGGCTTCCTTCTCTCAAACACGTCTCCTCAAAACCAGAGTATGTGGTTCTTATGATTTTCGTTATTCTATAGTTAATAATCATTTAGTTTAAACTTTATCTTATTTATTTTTTTCTACCATGGTTGTACTTCCTATTATATAACATATTTCAATTATCTAAATACCACATATCAATTGTACACAAGTTTCTTTATTTCTGGGTTTGAAAGCTTGTAACCTTTTTTAAACAATATTTATAACCAATAAAGATGCACCTTTCAGATTTTTTATCTAGCTTAGTTCTATTTTCCTTCCAAACATGTACATATGCATCATAACCAAATACCTTGAGATGTGTGAGAGATGGTTTCACACTAATCCATACCTCATGTGGAGTCTTATCATCTAACACTGATGAGGGTGATCTATTTACCAAGTAACATGCAATGTCCATTGTCTCTACCAAGAAATATTGTCCTAACTAAGCATAACAGAGCATGATCCATGCTTTTTCCATCAACATCATGTTCATCCTTTCTACAACTCCATTCTATTGAGGTGTGTATGACATAGTCTTCTATTGTGCTATACCACACTTCTTATAGATATCTTCAAATTTCTTCCTGTAGAACTAATCCAAAATGGATTCAGCATAACCTCCAGATCAAAAATCTTCAAATACAGGTGAAATGGAAAAATGTTAAAGGGCTCATGAATATGAAGCCAATGGTGCAAACCGCATGCAAATCTGAGTTTGGAAAAGTAAATTAGAGCTAATCAAAGATTCAGGTCAAAGAGTCAAAGCCTACATTAGCAAGACATGTGGCAACCTGGGAAAGAGTCGCAGGGAACCGATGATGTCAGTCCAGAAGATGATTTGGAAATCAGATATTGGTTTAGACCTCAAGCGTTGAGGAAAAATGGTCAAGAGCAGAGATCATCTGATCAAAGGAGATCGATGCATATCACATCGAAACATGTAGGTAAGTTATCAGGGAAAACAGACACGATAAAACTATGGAAAAGGAGCTAAACTCGTTGAGTTCTGACAGGAGGGCAGTAAATGCTTTATCATGTGCCCTCAAGGCAAGAAGTGATTATAGACCGGGAGCACGTGATTCCACTCAGTGCTCAGCATGTAGCCTCCCGAAAGCCACTTTAATGCGTACCTTTGAAGAAATAGCAAATGTTTTAGTTGGAGCATGAAACCGCGCGACTGCTGTCAGATGGCAAAGGATAGATCAATGATGTAGGTTTTCCAGATCAGTTGAAGAGTGGGACGTGAAATCCATCAGATGGTTTGTTCTCGAGATCAGTGCTGGGGAAAGGCCAGACAGTTGGGGTCCACTTGTGCTTGTTGGTCCTTTTGTTTATTGCCTGTTTATATTATAAACATATTTTTTCCACGTTTATTACAATTTGTAACTAAAACGTGTTATATAAACACCATAACACATAAAAGTTGAGGGAAAGTGTTTAGAGGAGTGTATTGTGAACCATTCCAGGGTGTTTGGAGGTCAAGGTGACTAGTACGGTCATGTGTATGTTCATTTGGACTCAAAGATTCGAGTGAAACATAGTGGTGAGCTCCATTTCTATGTTGAGAATCTGTTTTTGAGCTCACATCTGTAACAACCATTTGAAGACACAATAAAGAGCTTAGCACTGGAAGCTAGGACCAGGAGATGTAGCCAGGAAGTTTGGTGAACTCCTTTATCAACTTTGCTTATGTTGATGTGTCTAATTATGTTTTAATAATTGTTTTAAGTGTCTGTGTTATTTGCAATCTTATCGATCTATTGCACTAAGTAACATAGAAAACTCCACACATAAGTCTATAATACCATTGTCAATTTCAAATCAAGTGGTATCAGAGCTTATGGTTTTTGAAGTTTGACAAGTTTGTGTGGAGATTTGAACGTTGACTAGGTTAAGACTCAGACGGGGTGAAGGAGAACTTGTTGAAGCAAATCCAGAGATTGGAAGGGTCTTTTCAGGAAGAAGGATGGCAGATGAAACTCCACTTGGGTTATTATCCCAGTTCTTGGATAGTTTCATGATGATATGTGCCATGGTGGAAGAGATGTATAATGAGTTTAAAAAGAGTAAAGGTGGAGAAGGCATTTCATCACCTAGACCGGACAAAGGAGTATAGGAACATTTTCTCTTTGTCCCTACAGAGAAAGAAGATAAGGAAGATAAAGGGAAAGAAGGAATGTAGCCTCCACCATCTCCTCCATCATCACCATCATCATCATCATCGTTGTCTTCTCATAAAACTAGTTCTTCTAAGAAGAATAAAAAGAAAACCTCTTTGATCAAAATAGATGTAAATTTTAATTTGCCAATTTATGATGGAGAACTTAATGCACAAAGGCTAGGTAATTGGATAAGGAAAATTGATGTATATTGTAGGGTGCAAAAAGTTGATTCAGGACGGAAGAAGACTCAACTGGCTAGCCTTCGACTTGGAGGAACCACACTAGTGTGGTGGGAAGGCAAGACACAAGTAGATCTTCAAAACATGGTAAAATCATTTCAACTTGGAATGAATTTTTCGCTGCCATTAAATTTTTTTTTTATCCTTTGGCTTATATGCCGCAAGCAATGATGAGTTGGCAGACATTACATCTATTGAACAGTCAAATTGTACATAGTTATACTCTAGAATTTCACAAAAGAGCTTTAACATTAGGCATATCATTGGACTCACTAGAGACATTATTAAAATATATAGGTGGTCTTCATAGTTATTTGAAGCATACTATACTTATGTTTAATCCCACTAGCTTAGATGATGTGTTAGTCCAAGCAACTCATATAGAGGCTAGAGGAAAAAATTTAATCCCAGATGTTGGGAAGTCCCCAATGTTTTGAGAACAAGAATAAAGGAAAGAAGAAACTAAAATGGAAGGAGAGGAAAACAAACACTGTAAAGAAGGAAAAAAAATTCATGCACTCATTGAAAGAAGGAAGGACACGATGAGGTACACTGCTAGTCTTTGCATCTAGAACTGAAGCCTAAGAAGTTCGACGGTAAAGAGTGAATGAATGTTGCTACTATTCAAAAGGAATTGGGGTCAGACTAAGGTGATGAAACAATAGTTACAACCACAAGTATAAAAGGTAAATATTTTGAAGCATCTACAAGTAAATTCTTGACATTCTGTTGATAATGAAAGTAATGAGAGGAAAAGAAATGAGCTATTTCGTATTACAGTCATTTCCAAGCACACAAAAATTGATACTTTATTTGATAGTGGATCACAAGTAAATTTTATTTTTGAAACAATTGTAAAGAAGTTGGGTCTAGAAACAAAACCTCATAAGAATCCATATCCATTAGGTTAGGTGTGTGATAAAACAAAGCTACAAGTTACGAGACAATGTAAACTTTGGTTTGCTATTGGGCCAACATTTGTAGATGAGGTTGAGTTACATATAGTCCCATTGGACATATGTGGAATTGTTTTAGGAAGTCCATACTTTTATGATAGAAAGGCTATCTTCTATCGAGCTGAAAATAAGTATCAACTTACTAAGGACGGAATTGAGTATATTGTAAGATCTCATAAAATTAAAGCTAACTTCTCTCTCATAAATTCAGGATAGACGAAAAGAATTGTAAATTCAAGTAAGAAATTTTTACTAATGATTGTAAAGGCAAAGGATCTTGATAAATGTGATGCATTTCAAGGATGTAATCCTAAACAAAAAGTAGATCTAGTAAAAGTTGTTTCTGATTATGATATTTTGTTTAAAGACCCTAAGGGGCTTCCAACCAAGTGAGAGATAACACGTGATATTTATTTGCACCAAGATTCTCCACTACCTAATATTGGAATGTACAGGTTATCAACTTTAGAGAATGCAAAGATAAAGAAGCAGTTGCAAGAGTTGCTTGATAAAGGGTTTATACGACCAAGCACATCATCGTGTGGATCACCAATTGTGTTGGTGAAAGAAAGATGGTTTGTGGAGAATGTGCATTTATTTTAGAGCACTAAATAAAATCATGATCAAGAATTGTTATCCTCTTTCTTGTATTGATGATTTATTAGATCATTTAAAAGATGTAGTTTACTTTTCTAAATTAGACTTGCGAAGCGACTACCATCAGATCAGAGTTGTAGAATAGGATGTATGGAAACTTCTTTCAAGATGAAGCAAGGACTCTATGAATGGTTTGTTATGCCTTTTGGCTTAACTAATGCTCCTGCTACATTTATGCGAGTCATGAATGATGTATTTAGACCATTTATTGATGATTTTGTAATAGTCTATTTAGATGATATTCTTGTTTTTAGTAAGACATGGGATGAACATGTAAATCATGTAAAGCAGGTTTTAGATGTTTTAAAAAGAGAAAATCTCTATGTGAAACTGTCAAAATGTGAATTTGGCAGGACATATTTGAATTATTTGGGCTATATTGTAGGGGGTGGTGAATTGAAGATAGATCTCTCTAAGGTTCAAGTTATTGTAAACTGGCCTAAACCAAAATCTACTACAGAAGTTAGAAGTTTCTTAGGTGCAGCGCAATATTCGAGAAAGTTTATTGCTAACTTTTTGTTGATTAGAGCTCCTTTACATGCTTTGACAAGTGTGAAACAGGTGTTTCAGTGGGGAGGAAAACATCAAAAAGCCTTTGACACCTTGAAAGAATGGATTAGTACAGCGCCAGTACTAGCACTGTGAGATCTTCAACATCCATTTGAGATTGAGAAAGATGCAAGTGACTATGCCATGGGAGCAGTGTTGATGTAGCACAAGAAGCCTATATGCTTTCATTCTGAAACATTTACATCAGAAGTAGTTAACTATCCTATATATGATAAAGAATTGTATGCATTAGTACAAAGTGTTAAAAAGTGGAAACATTATATAATGGGTAAATAAACAATTGTTCACACAGATCATCAACCACTTCAATATCTCCATTCACAAACTAAATTGCAACAATCAATACATTACAGGTGGATGGGTTTTCTACAACAACTTCATCTTGTTATCAGAGAGAAGAAGGGCATACATAATAAGGTTGCAGATATGTTATCAAGAACAAACATAAATGCATCCACTATACTTGAGCATAATTCAGTAATTCATGAAAGTTACATTAAACAATATGCTCAAGATATAGATTTTAAGGATGTATATGCAACTTTAAGTCATGGCAAGCAGGTAGAAGAATTGGAATACTACATTAAGGACAAACTCTTATATCATTTGGGAAAGTTATGCATTCCAAAAAATGAAAGAGTTAACATTATTTGAGAAGCACATACTTCTCTCATATCAAGTTATTTTAGTGCAATTAAAACAGTTGCACAATTGCAAAGGTTCTGTTATTGGCCACGAATGCATGAGACAATTTCTAGATATATCAAAGCATGTACTATGTGTGCTACAAGCAAGCCAAGTAATAGAAAATTAGGCTTGTATACTCCACTTCCAATTCCTTCTTGTCCTTGGGAAAGTGTTTCCATGGATTTTGTTGGGGGATTTCCAAAGTCTAAAAAAGGTCATGATTATTTGTGTGTAGTTGTGGATAGGTTTAGTAAGATGTGTATTTTGATACCATGTAATAAACAGGTCACAGCTAAAAAAATTGTAAAGTTTTTCTTTCAAAATGTATGGGTTCATTTTGGGTTACCCACTTCTATTGTATCTAATTGAGATTCTCGATATTTTAAGAAATTTTGGTCAAGTCTATGGGAGTTAATGGACACAAGGTTAAAGAAGAGAACATCGTTTCATCCACAAACAGATGGTCAAATTGTTATATACCTACGGGGGATAATATGGGGTACAAAGGGAGGTACCCAAGGTAATAATGTAATAATGGGATGGGCCATAGTAATAAATAAGGTGGTTAACCCGTATCATGTAAGGGACCACAAGTAATTAGTAATAATGTAATGGGCCCATGGTATTAGTTTGATGGTATGAGGGAACCATCGTAATGACCCATGGTATTGTATGTATGAGGCCTATATAGAGGCTAGAGACTCCACATGAAGGAATGATGTCAAGGATTATTGTATGAACAAGCATATGGCTTGTGGAGTGTTCTCCTTCCTTAAGGAGTGAATGTATGGTGTTGCCCTACCTTAAGGGTTTTGATATCAATAAAGTGAAGCATTTCTATATTTTGATCTTATTATTCTTGGGTTTATTTATATTATATTATATTTCCAGATCAGATTTATAACACAAACAGAAGTGGTCAACAGGACAATGATACAGTTGCATCAAGGATATTGCAACAAGCATCCCAAACTTTGGGATGAGCATTTTTGTTATGTGCAACATGCTTACAACCATGCCAAACATTCTTCTACTCAGGGATCTCCTTTTGAGACTTGTTTTGGTTTTATACTAAAGTCTCCCTTGGATTTTGTCTTTAGTAAAGACATAGCAGTTGTTGGACATAGTGATGTGGCCAAAGCAACCAAGTTCACTGAGAAAATCCAGGAAATTCACCAGGTAGTATAGGAATAACTAGAAATAAGTCAAGCCAAGTATAAAGTGCGACATGACAAGCATCGAGTTGAGCATATTTTTCAAATTGGTGATCAAGTATGGATGTACATTAAGAAAGAAAGACTACAAGAGGAAGGTAAAAAGTTGAAACCAATTAGATATGTTCCTTTCAAAATACTTGATAAAATTGGTGAAAATGATTTCTGCCTTGATCTACCAGCTTGTATGTAAATCTATTTAGTCGTCAATGTTGAAAACTTGAGGTTGTATGAACCTTCAATGATTGAAGATCCCGAAGAGAAAGGTCAATTACCTTCCATTGAGGATCTATTTGCTGAGTATCTCAATGCGTTACAGGAGGACACCATTCTTGATAGGACGATAAGAACTTCACGATGAGGGGATGTTGAGTACCTGAGAGTTGGTCTCAAAGGTACAATTCGAAGTAAAGCATGATGGATAGAAATTGGACAAGTGAAGGAACTTTATCCTCACTTACTTGATGGCTAAAACAAACTTTTGGTGGACCAAAATCTTCTAGTGGGGAGAAGTGATCCAAAATGGATTCAGCATAGCCTCTAGATAAAAAATCTTCAAATACAGGTGAAACGGAAAAATTTTGAAGGGCCGGAGAATACAAAACCAATGGTGCAAACCGCATGCAAATTCAAATTCGAACAAGGAAATTAGAGCTAATCAAAGAGTCAGGTCAAAGAGTCAAAGCCTACGTTAGCAAGACATGTGGCAACCCGAGAAAGAGTCATAGGTACCTAATGACATCAATGCAGAAGATGATGTGACAATCGAAGATTGGTTCAGACTGCAAGCATTGAGGAATGTTGGTCAATAGCGGAGATAGTCCAATCAAAGGAGATCGATGCATATCGCATCGAAACATGCAGACAAGTTATCAGGGAAAATGGACGCAATAAAACTATGAAAAGGGAGCTAAACTTGTTGAGTTTCGACAGGAGGGTGGTAAATGGTTTATCGCATGCCCTCAAGGAAGGAAGTAATTTTAGATTGGAATCACATGATTCCACTCAGTGCTCGACACGTAGCCTCCCGAAAACCACTTTATCACGAGCCTTCCTAGAAATAGCGAACATGATAGTTGGAGTGCAGAACCGCATGATAGCCATCAAGTGGCAAAGGAGAGATCAATGATGTAGGTTGTCTGGATCAGTTAAAAAGTGGGACATGGCAGCCGTCAGATGGTTTGTTCTCAAGATCAGTGCCAAGGAAAGGCCGAACGGTTAGGGCCACCCGTGCCCACTGGTTCTTTCGTTTAAAGCCTCCTTTTATTATAAATGTATTTTGTTCCACGTTTATTGAAATTTGTAACTAAAACATGTTATATAAACACCATAACACAAAAAATTTGATGGGGAGTGTTCAAAGGAATGTATCGTGAACCGTTCCAGGGGGTTTGGAGGTTAGGGTGACCAGTATGGCGATGTGTTTGTTCATTTCAACTCAAAGTTTCGAGCGGAACATAGTGGTGAGCTCCATGTTTATGTTGAGACTCTATTTTTGAGCTCACACCTGTAACAACCATTTGAAGACATAATAAAGAGGTCAACACTAAAATCTAGGACTAGGAGACATAGCCAAGAAATTTGGTGAACCCCTTTATCAACTTTTCTTATGTTGATGTGTCTGATTATGTTTTTATAATTGTTTTAAGTGTTTGTGTTATTTGCAGTCTTATCGATCCATTTCATTATATAACATGGGAAACTCCACACATAATTCCATAATACCTTTATCAATTTCAGATCAAGTAGAACTCTCCACCATTATCTATCCTCAAAACCTTTATTTTCTTCTTGGCCTGATTCTCCACTAAAAGCTTACGTTCTTTAAATATGTCAAAGACTTCAAGTTTCTTCCTCAAGAAATATATCCATGTATTCCTCAAGAAGTCATTTATAAGTGAAACATACTAAACAAATTTACCCAATATGGAACTGACATAGGTCCAAACACATCACTATGCGCTAGTTGTGGTATCCCCTCTACCCTCTTATCACCAGAGGAGAATCTCACCGGATTCTACTTCTGTTATAAACAAAGTTCATAGAAATAAAAATATGTAGAGAAATTAGACATACCTTATACCATACCATTAATGTGTAATACTCGAAGGCCCTTGTCTCTAATGTGTCGCAATATTTGATTCCACAACTTAGTATTTTCTCTAGAGATTATGAATGTTTTTCCTTCTTCTGCTCCACTCTTAGGAACAATAGAATTGTTTCAATTATCATTAACAATACTTATCAATAGATTATATATAGTTCCAATCTGAGCTCCCATCAAAAATACCATTTTTCCTTGAACCATCCAACAAGTATTCTTTTCAAACATTTTTCTTACACTTGTATCACTCATCTTGCTTTCATAAATCAACTTTTTAGCCTTGACTTGACTTTTCCTTGTCTTTTGATTCTAGATTTTTGAGTCATATCCTAATAAGACATCACCACCTTTGAATATTTTATTTTGGAAAAAGCACTACCTATGAGGTTTCAGATGAAATAATTCACCTTAGTTGACTAGCCATTCCTCATGATCTAGATGTATAGTTGAAGAAGCCAAGTGCACATCCCCTACATTGTTTTAGAAAATTTATTCTTTTGTAGAAGGAGCATCATCAGATCTCTTCCTTTCCTAGGAATTTCATATTTGGAATCTTACTTGTAATTCCCTTCTTTTCCACATTTCCAACATATGTTTACAAAATTTCATGGAGATTTATATCTTCCTCTATAAATAGATCTCCCACTCAATAAATTAATTTTATTTCTATTATGGGAGCCTCCTATTACAAACAAGTCATCTCCATTCTACATTTCCATGTTTTTTCATCTCATCTCTTCCAATAACAAGGATGAGACTATTCCATCAAAATTTAAAGTAATCATAAACAACCATAGTATCCCATGGTCCGATAGAGAACATAGCAGATCGATGCACTTACCCTCATCTAAACTATTAATATCAATAGATAATAGCCAACTTTACATAATATTGAAGGAATTCACATGCTCTGTCACTGATTATCCATCATTTATCCTCAGTTTATACAAGTTCTTATGTAGGAATAATTTATTCACCATGGACTTAGATATATACAATTACCCTAACCTTTCCAATAAATTATTTGTTATAGCTTCCTTTGAAACATTCAATAATACTGAACTTGAGAGACACAATCGTGTCATTCTCTTTTCCTTTTAATCTAACTTGGTCCAATATTCTGTAAACATCCATGTTTGTGTAGTATTTGGGTCCACAATGATCCACTGATCTTTATTGATCCAGGTGGATATTGGCAGCCACCTGCCAATTCCACTTGGACCCCCACCATTGTTTCTTTCAGTTTTTTAGTTTCTTTAATTGTAACACAGTTTACAATTTTTAGCAGTTTTTCGTGTCCTAAACTTTTGAAGCTGTTTTGAGACCCTAAGCGACATTTTTTTGGAAATCTACTGCAATGCTTTTCTGTCTAGAATAGTTTTATTCGTTGTAGTCCTCAGAGAGATCTCTCTAAAAGGTTATCATGTGCTTCAAATGGAGATAATATGACCAAGTCACAACCCCAAGAATTTGGCTGTCTAACTCACCCTAACATGGCCCATAAACTCTTGGTGTTATATCTCATCGGGTTAGGGTTTTGGTTGTTTAGGCTTTTCTCTTATTGTTCAATAATAAAAGGCCCTTGAGCCACATTGTAACGTAGTTCAAAGGCATGTATCCGCAACATCTCTTCTTAGAGATAAGCTACTATCTCCCTAGTTAGTTTATTTCCATTTCTATTTGTAAGCATATTTCAGTATTTTACGGTAATGAAATTAAGTATTATTTCTTCTGCATCTTTGTATGTATGGTTATATCTATAATTTGTTGCGTTCATATTTAAATTCGAATCAATGGGATCAGAGTGGTATTCTCTTTCTATGTCTTTCTTTGCATGTCCCCAATGAGGCTAGGATACAAGGAGTTAGGGCTTGAACTGGTCGAACCATTGCAAGACTAGCCTCGCAAATCCCGACAGCCTCCCATGGCAGATGAAAATAAATATGAGGGGGTAGGAGATCCTATCAAAATATTGCTCAAAGAGGCCCTAAAACGACAAATGAACGTGATGATGGACAACTTTGCCTAGATCCTTCAATGGCTACCCAGGGGCGACACATCTACTTCTAACAGCTACTCTGGAAGTGCCGCACCCTTTAAGGTACAAGTTAACTTTGAAATTCCCATATTTAAGGGTTAGATAGATGTAGATGTCGTAGATAAATGGTTAAATCTGCTAGAAGGGTATTTTTCTATTCATGATTTTTCCGGCTGGGAAAATATTACTTTTGTTCTTCTCAAAGCCACCCCTCATGTCAAGGACTGGTGGGAAACCTACTAGGAGCAGAAGGATGAAAGTATGACCTCACTGTTTTTAGCCACACCCACTTGGAATTTATTATGGGCTACCATCAAGGAGCAGTACTACCCTATCGGAAGCTATGAGGATCAATACATAAAGTAGGGAAGGGACCAAGACATGCCGAAGTTCAACTATATTTGCCATACCCTTGGCACAAAGTTGAGAATCAAGGATTCTAAGCATCATTTGGTACTCAAATACCGCAACTGCCATCACATGTACATCTAGGATGAAATAGAATTCCTAAACATATCCTCGCTTGACATGACATACCGATATGCTGTCAAGATCAAGAAAAAGTTTAAATAGAAAAAGGGAGACTTTGGATATGTGAATTTGAAGCGAGGGAAAGGTGCCCCCAAACTGCCGAATGAAGGAAAAAGCCAAGGCGGGGCATCCCAAGAAAACCCGCCAAAGCCACAAGCAAAGAATAGTGCCACGAAGCTGAAAAAGGGCATGGGAAAGTGGTGTGAGTTCCATAAGAGCTCCACTCACAACACAAGTGAGTGTCAGGCCACGCGGTTACTGGTGGTCGAGCTAAAGGATTTAGAATCAAATGCATGTTTTGACTTTGATTGTGAACATGACAAGGGGAATGAAAAAGGGAATCATATTATCAATGCGAAGCGCAATGCCACCATTTCCACCACAAAGATCCCGAAGGAGGAACCCGAAGATCCAAAGGAGGAGGAGCGCCTCTTCCACTCCCAGATGTGAGTAAAGGGATCCCCACTATAGTTTATTTTTGACATTAGGAGCCAAAAGAACCTCATTTTGGTAGAGGTCATGAAGTGGATGGGGTTATCGACCACAACACATCCATAAACAGATACCATCGGGTAGCTTCACCAAGGACGAGATCTTCGCATGAGCCAGCAGTGTCACCTTCCATACAACATCAAGCCCTTCACGGATGAGGTATTGTGTGAAGTTGCTCCCCTTGATGTTTGTGATGTATTATTAGGCCAACCATACTTGTGGAAGTGACATGATGTGTATGAATGAAGGCCTCGTGTTGTTATTGTTAGTTTAGGAAATAAGTTCTACAGGATATCAGAGGTAGCACTGCCTACCACCATCTCTTTGGTTACTGCAAAACAATGCAGTAAGCTCATTTCCAAAACCAGGAATTTTTTTCTTGATGATACGCCTTGAAGGAAAGAAGAAGACAGTGGCCATGACCTTTAGACAAGGCCCCTCTACATGACAACTATAGATGGACAATGTCATGGAGGAGTACGAGGACATCTTCACCTCCCTCGCAGGGGTTCTTTTGCACTATCAGGTCAAGCACTCCATCGATCTGACCCCAGGTGTGCCATTGCCCAATGGACCAATCTATCGGCACTCCTTTCTTGAGAATGATGAAATCAAGAGGAAAATTTAGGAGCTGCTGCAGTAAGGTCACATCCGTTCGAGTTCATCGCCCTATGGGAGCCCGATCGTGTTGGTACAAAATAAGGATGGGACTTGGAGACTTGGTATTGACTATCGAGCTCTGAACAAGATCACTGTTCGGAATAGGTACGTGATCCCATAGATTGATGACCTCCTGGACCAAGTGAAGGAGGGAAAATATTTTAGCAAGATCGATTTGAAGTCAGGATATCACCAAGTACCAATTGAACCCTCCGATGTGTGGAAGACTGCCTTCAAAGCCAAGAATGGCTTTTTCGAATGGTTTTTTATGCCTTTCGGGTTGAAAAATGCTCCTGTAACCATCATGAGGCTAATGGATGACATCTTGCGGCCATTAACCACCTCATTTTTAGTGGTATACTTGAATGACATCATGATCTTCAGCAAGAGTTGGGAAGAGAACCTCCACCACATTTGACAGGTTCTCCAAATAATGCAAAAACACAAGTTATGTGCCAATTTACAGAAATGCACTTTTGGCATGACCCATGTTCAATATCTGAGATATATTATCGATGAATGGGTGATGCATGTGGATCTAGCCAAGTTCCAAGTCATTCAAGATTGGCCTACTCCAACCATGCTGACAAAGCTCTACAACTTTTTGGGTCTTGCGAACTTCTCTCGTAGGTTCATGTTGGGATTTTATCATATCACTTGGCCCTTGAGTCAAGTCACCAAGGGAGGAGTGAAAGAAAAATTATTTTGGTATGAATCTCAACAGAAGGCACTCGAAGAGTTAAAAGATGGCCTCTGCTCGGCACGAGTGCTCGCATTAGTAGACTTGCAACAACCATTTTGAGATCAAGATAGATGCCTCTGACTATGCTATTGGGGAAATCCTTAATGCGGGCAGCGAGTGGCTTATCATAGTGAGACACTTTCAGACACAGTCCAGAAGTATCCCACTTATGACAAAGAGATGTATTCCATTGTGCAGGCTCACTGACAATGGAAGCATTACATTTTGGGGAAGGAAGTGGTCATCCACACAGAACACTGCCCCCTTCAGTTCATACAGACCCAAGGGAAATTGTAGAATGATCACCATCAGACCTATAACAGCTCCATTTGAATATCAAGTATAAGAACGTCAACACCAATAATGTTTTAGATTTCCTTAGTCGACCACCGATCATAGCATTAACCACTGTGCTCAACTCTTGTGGGCACGAGACTTTGGATTGGCGACTTCTCTACAAAAGTGACCTAGAATTCGACCACACATACTAGACACTCTTGGAGGGTAAACATGTTCCAGATTTTCACCTCCAGGATGCCCTATTATGCCACCTGGGTCACCTTTGTGCTCCTTCAAGCAAGCGTGCCAAGATGATTTGGGAAGCACACTAGAGTTAGGTTGCTGGTCATTTTAGAATCGAGAAAATGGTGGCAGTACTGTAGAAGTATTTCTATTGGTCAAATCTTTGACAGGATGTCAGGAAGTACATCAAATCCTGCACTACCTGTGCCATTGCCAAAACGACCATCAAGAAGCAAGGCATCTATACCCCACTGCCAACACCTAGTTTCCCTTGGGAATCCAACTCCATGGATTACATGTCGGGCCTTCCTTCTACTAAGCATGTAAATGACTTTGTTTTTATGGTTGTCGAAAATTTCTCGAAGATGGCTATTATGGCTGCTTGCAAGAAGAATATCACAAAAGAAGCCACTGCTAAACTTTTCTTTGAACGAGTGTGGGTACACTTTGGGATCCCCTAGTCTATCATCTTAGATCAGGACAATAGGTCCCTCAGTACATTTTGGACCAGTCTCTGGTCGATGTTGGACACTAAACTCACTAAGTGCACAACCTTCCATCCCCAAACTAATGGCCAGAGAGAGGTTGTCAACATGATGATTGTACACATTTTGTGCATGTAAAACTCAAAGAATCCATACGGATGGGATGAGAGCCTCCCTTATGTTCAACACAGCTATAACTGGGCTCTCCACAGCTTGATTGGCCACAACCCTTTTCAGGTGGGCTTGGGATTCCAGCCAATATGTCCCATTGATGTGGTCATGCCATTTGCAGCTACTCAGGTAGATTCGGCTCATGTCCAGCCCAAAATAGATAAGGCAAACAACTTCATTGAGCACATCCAACATATCCACTAGTAGTTCCAAGACATTCTAGAGAAATCAAATGCCAAGTACAAGTAGTGACATGATCAACATTGGGTGCCATAGAAGTTTCAAGTGGGCGACAAAGTTTGGTTGCATTTACAAAAGGAACGCCTTTACTGGAGCTTATCAGAAACTCATACCACTCTGATATGGTCCTTACACCATTACCAAGGCTATGGGATACAATGAATTTGAGCTCAACATTCCCCCATTCCTTGGATGCACCCAATGTTCAATGTGGACTACCTTCGGCCATAATTTCCACCATTACTAGACACATCTGACATTGTAGAACAACTCACACCAACAGAGTTAAATCTAGATTGCATGGAACAAACTGCCACTGATCGAATCATGGAAACATAGATCAAGCACACTTGTCAGCAACATATCCAATTGTATCGAGTTTTCAAAGGAGGACAACTCCTTCACCAAGGCAAGTGGCTCACTAGGGACCAAGTTTAGCAGAAGTTTTCTCATCTCATGGAGGAACTCAACGGAATGGGGACCATTGCTTCCTAAGGGGGGAGGAATGATCCAGGTGGATATTGGGACCATTGCAACCCTCCATTTCCACTTGGACCCCCCACCATTGTTTCTTTCAGTTTTTAGTTTCCTTAATTGTAGCACAGTTTACTATTTTTAGCAGTTTTTCGGGTCCTAAACTTCCGGAGCCGTTTTGAGGGCCTAAACAATTTTTTTTTTGGAAACATACCACAATGATTTTCTATCTAAAATTGTCTTTTCTTGTATTCCTTGGAGATATATTTCCAATGGGTTATCATGTGCATCAAACAGAGATAATATGAGTAAGCCATGACCTCGGGAAGTTGGTTGTCCAACTCACCCCAACGAGGCCCATAAACTCTTGGTCTTACATCTCCTCGGGTTGGGGTTTTGGTTGTTTAGGATTTTCTCTTATTGTTCAATAATAAAAAGGCCCTTGAGCCTCATTGTAACATAGTTCAGAGGAGTGTAGCCACCACATCTATTTTGAGAGATAAGCTACCATCGCCCGAGCTAGCTTATTTCCATTTCTGTTTGTAAGCATATTTCAGTATTTTAGAGTAATGAAATGAAGAATTATTTTTGTTGCATCTCTATATGTATGGTTATATCTGTAATTTGTTGTGTTCCTATTTAAATGTAGATCAACGGGATTAGAGCGGTTTTCTCTTTCGCTATCCTTCTTTGCATGTCCCCAACGAGGTCAGGATAGAAGGAGTTAGGGCATGAACTGGTCGAACCTTTGCAAGACCAACCTTGAAAATTCTGATGGCCTCCCATGGCGTATGAAAAGAAAGATGAGGGGATAGGAGATCCTATCAAAATCTTGCTCGAAGAGTGTTGTGTTGTGTTATATTCTTTCCACATAGTTAACAGGGGGTTTGAGGGGTACCCGTAACCAAACTTTATGGGGTCGGGGGCAGCACCCTGGAAAATTTTGGTTTTGGACCCTATGTTAGGTTGGGCGGACCCACCTATGGTTTTGTGCATGATTTTTGCACATGTTTTTTGGACGCGATGGTTTTCGGTCCATGGTATTGGATGCTTCGACATGTATAAATATGTGTTGTAACATTGAAAGGAACATAATGAAAAATCAAGCTGGTAGTCCCGTTTTTGGAATCCAGTGGGAAATCTATGTGTATATGTGTTTTATGTGTTATGCTCTCGCATTTTTATTTTTTCCTATGATTTAGAATTCATATGCAGGTAATTTATGTGCGGGGTTAAAAACTACATTGGCCCTCGAGTGACAAAGTAATGCGATGATGTACAACTTTGCCCAAATCCTTTGGCGACTACCCAGTGGTGGCACATCTACTTCCAGCAGCTACTCTGGAAGTGCCACACCCTTTAAGTTACAAGTTAACTTTGAAATTCCCATATTTGAGGGTCATATAGATGTAGATGTCTGATATAAATGGTTAAATCTGCTAGAAGGGTATTTTTATGTTAATGATTTTTCTGTCCAGGAAAAGATTACTTTCGCTCTTCTAAAAGCCACCCCACACGTCAAGGACTAGTGGGAAACCTACTATGAGTAGAAGGATGAAAGTGTGACCTCACTATTTTCAGTCGCACCCACTTGGAATTCATTCTAGGCTACTATCAAGGAGCAGTACTGTTGGAGAGGTAAATCCCCTCTACAGATAGAGGCAATCCCTACTAGCCCAACAGGGGTCTAGCAACAATCAAACAATGCTACACTGTAGGTTCCTAGTTGTAGTTAACAAGTGGGTAAAAGAAACCTACTTGGATTCCAATGCTATGTTTGTCGAAGAGATGATCCTCTCGCTCCTTCGCTCCAGCCGATCACAATTCTCCGCTATCCTCGCGGACGAACACCTGCACAAGCAAAGAGAGGGCAAACAATAGCATAAAATCTACTAACAACAACTATGTATCAGTTAGGAAGGATACATTTTACATCAATCATTCATAGGACAAATGGAAATGGAACCATAAGAGTAGTCATCTATCTTGATTAACAGAAAATAGAGTAAGGTACAACCAAAGTCCTGACGCTGAGTCCTTCTCTAGAGGGTCCAGCTAGCATATCTTCCAAGCATTCACCTTTGAAGCAAATCTCCCAAGTCAAAGAGGTCTCTCTCTCACATACAAGGCAACAAAATCATGACCTTCCTCAAGCTCAAAGCAATCCTTACACAACACACCAAATGCCTACAAAGAGCAGCACTAATGCACTAAGAATTCCTCAATCAAAGTCTATATGTTCCAAACTAAAAAACCAGCTGCTCATGGGCAATGGAAGTGGCTTATAAAGGAGAAGGAGTCTCCTTGAATAGGTAAAGGATGAGCTTTCCCCCAAGATAAGTGGATGGTCAGTCGAACAGACATGCCAGAGAAAGGATGGCGACCTCAACAATGCTAACAACCAAGTCTGGAGGGATCTGGAAAGCTGGTTGTTAGAACAACTTCGCCCAAATAGGATCAGCGCGGGTGAGACACTGAACTAACGCGCTGACATCGCAGATCAACTATAGAGGAGGTCCGGTCAGCGCTCAACAGGACAAATGGAGGGTGCGCTGTTTGTAAAATGGGACCAGCGCGGAAAACACGTGTGCTTCCGCGCTGGCAGCGCATCAGTAGCACTAACCTCTGCCTGTCAGCGCGGTTATTTAATAAACAGACGTGATGATACATTTAACTTAGGCAAAGAGGGTTTTTTAACCATTTTGAGGAGCATGAGCATAGGTGAATATGGTTTCACAACACAGTAGGGAGACTGGCATGATGGCAGTGACATTTTACTGTGTAACAGATGCCCCCTAAAGCATGAAGCCCGAGAGAGTGGGAGGGGTGAAATGCTTTACAAGACTGCTGGACTGGAACACCACTGGAGAGAACCTGCAGGTGGATACAACTGATATTTCAATTACATGTAGTCTAGGCATGGGCGCAGCCATCCAAAAGACATATAGAAAAAGGGTCTGTGGCGTGGACGCAGCCACCCAGCTGAGAAGACCATAATGATAAGAGGTATGGTCGCAGCCATCCTTAAGAGGACTCGGGTATGGTCGCAGCCATCCATCAATGAGTCATGTAATGATGTCCCACAAAATCGCAACCTGGTCCACAATGGACTAGAACCAGGGTCTTGCGCTCCATCCGAATCCGAACAAAGTACAAGTTCAAACATGTGAATAGATGTGTCGAAGTCGAACATGCTTGAACATCGTCTGATTACCAGCCAATGATGAGAGCTGTTAACAGACGCGAGAGAGGCCACCAATGATGACGATGGTCCTCAAGGTACTATAGGTACAATCCACGGCATGTGAATGAATGAGTCGATGTCGAACACCCGCGGAATTATTCGATCAGAGGCCAATGATGAAAACCTCGCGTCGAACACGAAAGCCCTGCCATTAATGCATGCAGGCCCCAAGGTACCTGAAGGGAGTCTCTAGGTCACTCCTGGATAATGAGCTGAAGTCGACAGGAAGTGATCTTCATCGAAGGTGGGCCATAGTGATTCCCACATCATCGACGCGAGACGGGTAGAGACAAGTTTGTTTTGTGTGAAATATCAGAGGGAGGTTATACTTGCAGAGGCCAACTTCTCTTGAACATAAAGGGGGCACAATGACGGATTTGGCAGTATTTGGGGGGTCAAATGATCAGAGGTCGTAACAGAAAGACAATGAGCAGGTGAGTGGCCAAATAGGATAACCCAAACCCATGGAGGCAAAAGTGAAGTGAGATGAGATGTCCCCACCCAGACACGAATGCAAACAGTGCCATGTTCAAGAGCGACACACTGTCGGTGACGACGATTATGGTTCCTTTATTTTCCCCCACCATTTCTGGCGAGTACCCCGATTATTTTTGGATGACAAGCTTGACGGGGATAGCATATGCTTGGAGGGCGTCATTGCGACGGAGCCCGATGTCATTTAGTTTTAACGAGTCTGACAAAGGAAAAACTCGGCGTCTTTTCATGTTTAGGGAGTTTGAAAAGACAGCTGAAAAGGAAACTCCGGGGGGGTGCTTTTTCCTACAGTTGTGTCTCTCGAGCCCGAAAAAGTATAAAACGATGCCCGAAAGAACCGCCCGATCATTACGACCGAGGAGTACTTTTCATGAATAGTGATATCGACCCAAAAAAGTAAAAAAGTGGTCGGCATCATGTTGTTTTAGAACCGATAACGAGCGCGAACGACAAACGCCCGACAATCTTTGTTATTTTAAACGGTCGAAAAAGAGCTTTAAAACGACCGCCTCTCGTTCCTTTTAAACGAGCTGAGAGGGGGCTCGGCAATCTTTTCTTGTTTTGTGTCGGAAAAGAGCTTAATGATGACATTTTGGGACCAAGTGTATAGGAATCCACCGCGACCATATGGGTTTCAAGGACCTGCACATGACAAATACCCGCATAAACCTGTTTGATACGTCAAAAAATCACAATAAAATATGCATTCAGACATAATTTAGCACATCTAGATGAGTTTATGGCAAAATTATAGTAAAAAACCCACATTTACAAGGAAATTTGACCAAATTTGGAAATTTTACTATAAATAGGAGGTTCATAAAACCATTTTTACCATTTTACCATTGGAGCTCTGGAGGACGTGAAATTACTACAAAGTTGACGGAGCTGATTCTCCCTCATCTGGACGCTGATTTCCGAACCGTTTGTTCCAGGTAGGTTCCTCTTGCCTTGCCCTGCATTTTGATTATGTTTTTGTCTGTTTTGACCGTAAGATTTGGCCATTTGGCCAAAAATTTTGCGCGTTGGAGCGCTCTCGGTCAGCGCGGATTTCCCTATCGGGTCCGCGCTGATCGGGCTTTCCAACACGTAGCCCGATCTGGGTCAGCGTGGAAAACTCGTGTCCTTCCGCGCTGACCCAGTGAAAAATACATGGGGCGGCCATTTCCAGCGCGACTGTTTTAGAAACAGTCGCGCTGGTGCCGAGAAATATTAATTTTTAAAATTTAAATGTTTCTTCCTACATGCAAGCTTCTAAATGGGTCTTGGGTGCTTTTGCAGGACACAATGGCCTTTACTTGGTAGGAGAGGGACCATGATAATGAGGATATGGCTGCTTTGGCTGATGCCGGATGCCGCAATGCCATGCGGGCATGTGGTTTGATGAAATTTTTCCGCACTCCGAGACTAAGAGCTCAGCCAGACCTGCTGGAGCTACTGATCAGGGCCTGGAACCCAGTGGATGGGAAATTCACCATCCGCGGCCGAGATATCGAGTTCGACTCGAATGACATATACTTTTTGACCGGGTTGTCCCGCCGAGGACCGGTGCCCATTCTGGAGGGGCAGTGTCCTAGCGGCGAGACGCTAGACCGATTGATGGCTCGTGTCTTCCCACATGCGGTTAAGACACAGAGTGGGAAGTGCAATATTCCATCGGTGGGTGTCGGTGAGCGTGCCGACATAGTTCTCCGCACCATTCTCTTTTTGGTTACGCGGGCAGCGGGGAGCTTGGCGAACCATGAGGCCTCAAAGGCCAATCTCTTACTTGCTCTAGATTGCCTAGAGCCTACGATCTTCAACTGGGCGGCTGCTGTGACGAACAGCATGAAGAGGCAACTGAACAACTGTCGACGTGGAGAGTCGAAGCAGTTCGGTTACGGTTCTCTTCTGCTTCCGCTGATGTTCGAGCGGGTGCCGGCCCTGCGGTTGCAGACCATGGTGCTAGACTCGCCACGCAACGCGCGGGAGACCAGGGCCACCAGGTGGGCCCGAGTCATGCCTCGCGGAGGTGGTGGACGATCAGTGTCCTGGGGTCTTTGTTTTAGAGAGTGGCTAGAGAGCCAGGTTGTCTTTGTCGAGGACTGGCCATATGCCGGTATCGACTTCTGAGGAGACCCAGATATGCCGCTGCCTGCGGGAGAGCAGTGGGATGACGGAGGTATGACACTTGATTTTTCATTTTTGTTTATATGATGTTTTTGTATTTTTGGTGTACATGTCCTAATATATGTTCTTGCTGTGTAGATGTTGGACCTGCGAGACCTCTCGGCTTAGCTCCAGAGGCACGGAGGGCAGATCAAGGTGCTGGTGCCTTGGCTTTGGCTCCCGTGGGAGGTGACCAGGCAAAGACCGTGATCCGCAACCTGGAGGGGTTGCTAGCAGGGATCCCTGATTACCAGGGGATCGAGGAGGTTCCATTGGCAGCACAGGTTCATACAGTGGGTGTGGAACCCAGGATGCACTGCTTATTGAGGCGGGTGGCACGAGCAGCGGCGGTCTACAGAGAGCATGACCCACCACAGTAGTCGCCTAGGTTTTGTTTCCACTGTTTGTTATTTTTGAGAGACATATGTCTCAGATGTATTGAGAACACTTGAGACACATACATTTATTTTTGAGCACCTTAGTGTGCCACCCGATATATATATATATATACATGGTGTTTTTATTGTATCTTATGATTCTCATGTTTGTTGATTTACATATTTCGCAAATGTCTGTCTAATACGTAGTTAGCCAATGCATCAGTTACAACATTAAGTCTTCTTGGAATGTGATGATAAGTAATATAATAAAAATCTCTTTCCAATAACTTAACACGTAAATACAACCTTAAAATACGATGGTCTCTGACAGAATATTGTCCGTTGAGTTGATGGACTACAAGCTGTGAATCTAAATTTACAACCAATGAGCGGATTCCAAGGTTAATCGCCTCGGCTAATAATTCAATTACAGCACTATATTCAGCTACATTGTTTGTTGTACAACCTAGACACACAACTTGAATATCTATTAACTCACAATGAGGATCGTAGATCACCCATGCCGCAGATGACAGATTGCGAGTGCTGCGGGAAGCACCATCAGCGAAACCAATGTAAGGTGATCCAGACATCTATTCAGAAGCAAAAGACACAATAAGCAGCGATCACGCCAGCTCACTAAGACAAAAATCAAAACAAACATGCACACACACACAACACACTGTAAAAAAGCATATGCATGTAAAAATAAATGAGAGAGTGCCTGGACTCAGGCGTAATATTTCTTAAGATATAGCCCATTACGGGGCCTGTCCAGGGGATTACCTTCATAATCGATCAGCTCATAGGCACCTTTTTGTAGAACTCTTTTTACAATGTAGGGCCCATGCCACATTGGCTCGAGTTTTCCTGCTCCTAGCTTATCATTACCCTGATCGTAGAGAAGTACCAAGTCTCCTTCGACGAAAGAGCGGGGATTAACAGAGTTATCGAAGTGAGTTTTTACTCGCTTCTTTTGAGCTTTGATAGCAAGGGAGGCTAGACGACGTGTCTCGTCCAGTCGTTCCAGGTAAAGAAGCCGCTCTTCTACAGGAGTAGTCTCGGGAAGTAACTCGACGGCTAATTTGAGTGAAGGGATCTCACACTCAATGGGAAGGGTTGCCTCCAACCCATATACTAGCTGAAAAGGGGTGAAGCCGGTGGCATCCTTCACGGAGGTCTAGTAGGCCCACAACGCGGAGAACAACATCAAATGCCAATTAGACTTGTGCATGCCAACAGTTCTCTGAAGCATCGTGACCAAGAATTTGTTCACGGCTTCAACCTGACCATTCGCTTGAGGATAGTATGGAGAGGAACTATCATACCTAAGTCCCAATTGGGTTGTCAACTCGACCATCATATGATTACGGAAATGTTTTCCGTGATTAGTGACAATGGCTTGTGGAACTCCAAACCTAGAGATAACATGGTTGAAAAGAAACTGCGCCGCTGTATGACCGTCTTCCGACAATGTGGGCATCGCTTCGGCCCATTTTGTAAAGTAATCCACAGCAACGATGATGTAACCATGCCCCCCGGCCGAGTGAGGGTTACATGTCACATAATTGATGCCCCATTTTGCAAAGGGGCCTACGGTCACTACGGGGTGCAGCGGGGCAGCAGGCGCACACATCTTCCGCTGGTAGATCTGGCATTCGTGGCAAGAACGGACGGCAAGAATGTAGTCCTTGAATATGGAAGGCCAGAAGTAGCCAGCACGAAGGATCTTTTGTGTGGTGGCATATCCAGACATGTGACCACCACAAGCGCCGGAGTGGTAGTCATTTAGAACTCTTTCAGCTTCTTCGAAGGTCAGACATCGACGAAGAACCGAATCAACCCCAAGGCGGTACAGGGTGTCCCCAACTATACGATACGGCTGAGCTTGGTGACGAATCCGTCGACGAGCATCTTTCGAAGTCTCGGGGCGGAAGGAGGACGTCTGCAAATAAAGGATTATGTCCCCATACTATGGATCGAGGGTGCTGATCAGGAAAAGAGTTTCATCCGGAATCGACTCCTCTATCTGCGAGGAAGTAGCGGCGGACGGCAAGGAGCACAGCAGTTCAGCAAAAACGAGTGATTTCTTGGACTTGGCCGCAGTAAATTCCAAGTCGAACTCTTGGAGGATCACGATCCACTTTGAGTACTTGCCCCCCCAGCAATTGTCGTGAAAGAATTTAGGTCATGGGGTTACAATCTGAAATCACCGTAGTAGTACACAACAGAATGTAGTGACGGAAGCATTGGATGACGCAAACCGCGGCGAGAGCCAACTTCTCGACATATGCATATCGAGTCTCCGTATCCAGTAAGTTGTGACTAAGATAATAAATGACATGCTCGATGCCATCATCGTCATCCTGAACCAAAACCATGCCGATAGTGGTATCGGCAGTGGCCAAATAGAGCGTATAGTCACGATGGTAATTTGGAGGCTGCAACAAAGGGGCGGAAACCAGGAGAGTTTTGAGATGAGCAAACGACTCCTCGGCTATGGCATCCCATCGGAATGGGGTGTCACGCTTCAGTAACCGGGTAAAACCCTTTTCCACTTCGGCATAGTTTGGTATGAATCGTCTTAGAAAATTAGTTTTCCCCTGCAAACTCTCTAATTGCCGCAAAGTTGCAGGGGGAGGGAGATTCACAATTGCCTCGACTTTAAGGGGATCCAGACGGATTCCCTCTTGGGAGACGATAAACCCGAGTAGTCGACCTGATTCGACACAGAAGACACATTTGTGCGGATTTAAGCGAATATTATAGTGTCTACAATGAAGAAAGATTTCACGAAGGTGTGATGGGTGGTCCGCGCGCTTAGCTGAATGAGCGGGGAGATCATCCAGATAAGGCTGTACAATGTGTCTAATATCGTGGAAAGCATAAGACATCGCACACTGAAAGGTAGCGCCGGCATTTTTTAGGCTGAAGGGGATATTTTTATAAGCAAAGGTGCCCCAGGGACAGATGAAGGCTGTCTTGTGTTGATTTGCCGGAGCAAAGTTGATCTGGTTGTAACCAGAAAAGTTGTCCATAAAATAATATATCTCGCTGCCTGCACACTCATCAATGAGTTGATCAATAAATGGTGTGGGGTAGTTTTCCTTTGGGCAAGCTCTGTTAATGTCACGGTAATCAACGCAGACACAAATGGTGCCCTGTTTTTTGTCAACAGGGACGATATTTGAGACCCATTCTGTCAGTGGGATGGGATAGATAAATCCAGCTTTAAGAAGCTTTTCAACCTCTGCTTTGATGGCTGCCGCCTTACGGGGGTGCATGGGGCGCAAACGCTGGCGAACATCTTTGGCCCCGGGGTACGTTGGTATTTCATGCACTACTATAGATGGATCAATACCGGGAATTTCCTCATAGGACCATGCAAAGACATCGCGAAATTCACGAAAAAGAGCGATATAAACCTGAATCTCTTTAGGAGTGCAGGTCACTCCTATGAAAATATTCTCGACAATCCCTGGCTTGACAGAGATGTCGATCGGTTGAGTCTGCGTGATGTTCCCTAAATTTCCTTCCGACGATGTGTGATAAATCTGAATGGGCGTCTGAAGGGGTTGAGAAGGGAGACATGGAGCAAACCGCTCAAGACAAAGCAGAGTCTCCTGAAAGGTAGGGAGAAAGGATGAACGGTGGTGAAGAGGAAACCACAGACGTTCGTCTAGAGACATGGTCTCTATAATAGCCTCATCGAAAGGAAATATTTCCTTCAATGGATTCGAGGAGGTGTATTCTCCTAACCAAGGGGGAAAATCATCTGAGTCAAGAGCCCCACTCATGACGGTAGGTTCATCATGAGAAGCCGATGCAGCGACAATTTCAATGTAGTTGAGCTCGGCTGGACTCAACGGCATCTCCTCGCCCCAAGGTTCTATCTGGTCGATGGAAGGAAGGATCCAAGGATCAGAACGAACCGAGATCATGGAGATGGAGGCGAGGTTGGGAGGTGGGAGGGAAAAAACACCCATAAGGGCAGGTTCTTTAAAGAGCCCGGCTCCCACATTTTCATACGGAACTGAGGTATGCTCAACGAAGGGTACGTTTCCCTCAGAAGAGAAAGCGAAAAAAGAGAGTTGATCGACCATGACAATTTTCCCTTGATGGGGGAAACAAATGACACAGAAGAGGGACGAGGCCACAGCACACATAGCGTACATCCAGCTCCGGCCCAGAAGGAGGTTATAAGTGAGATTTGCGTCCACAACCTCGACTTCTACTTCTACAGTCTTCCCTTCTAAGGTAATCGGTAGCCGTTGAAGGATACCATACGGTCGAGATTCTCTCCTGTCAAATGCTTCCAAGGTCGTTGGGGACTGACTCAACGTCGGAGACCCGATGGCTTTCCAACATGCAATAGACATAATGCAGGTTGAGGTGCCCTCATCAATGACTGTACGATGGATCGTTTTAGAATTGATGACGACTTGAATGAGGAAAGCTATCTGATGAGGCAGTCGAGGAACATGGCTCTCGAGGTCGAAAGTGATTAAATCTGAGTCCGCTGGGTTGATGCCACCGATGGCCGATAGCAGGGACTTCCTCTAGGGGGGGCAGCTCTGAAGGACCTCTAAGGCGGACATGGCAGACGGAGCCTGCGCTAAGTCCTCCACGATGCTATAGTGCTGGGCAGCACGAGCATTCGTGTTATAAGAAGACCTCCTGAGTACCCCTTTGGGAGGGGGTCGGATTGTCGTCTCAACACTCGGTCTCTCGATATGGAGAGGACCAGAGATGGACGGAGGAGCACTTGAGGGAACCTCTAGCTCCTTCCCGGCGGACGACGGATAATCCTTAGCTCGAGTTGATACATGAATAGGAATAGTTCCAGCCATGAAGACCTGGGAACCGAAGGGAGAAGATGAAGAAGGATCAGTTACCATCTGGGTTTGCTGAGAGGGAAAGGGTTCTTTGAGAACCGCAGGGATCCCAGGAGCACCTTTCAACAACCGACTAACTTCGGACCACCTAGGGAGTCCTTAGTATAGTGATCTTCCTCACAAATGAGGCAAGGATACTTAGGTTTGCGTTTAGCTCCTTCCTCGGCAGGAGGTTTAGAGGATTCCTGCTTGGGTTGATCGGACTTATTTTTCCCTTTCCCCTTTTCCTTTTTCTTGCCTTTCGAGGCCTTCCCCGCTATGGTGGACTGAACGACATTGACCTCGGAAGTGTTACCAGAAATTACAACACCCTGGGAAGTGTTTTCGCTGGATGAACTTGACTTTTTCTTCCTAGAATTCGATGACTTTTTAGAGGCCTGATTTACAGAGCCAATGACTCCATCAACAGATGGCTTGGGCGGAGCCTTGGATGTACCGAGCATAGGGGCGTCTAGCAAATAATCATACAAAGTACCAGACTAAGAGTAAACTAAGTCTAGGTACTGAGCGCGCGCGATCGCTTGCTCTTCAGTTACGCATGCTCCCATGGCAATGTCCCGCACAATCTTGGGGACAAAGGAAGTCGTAAACCAGTCGGTGAGGAGGAAATCAGGTATCCAGAACTTGATTAACCTGCGACGCCTTCTCCATTCATGAATATGATCGGAGATATGTGTAGCAGTATCCTGCTTAAGAGATGTAAGGAGGTGAGTCCCTGTCTCATACCAAATGGGTAACGAAAAGTGATTCAAAAATGCCATAGCCAACGAATTGAAATCATTAAATGATGCACTAGCCAATTCGATATACCATTTAGCTGTCGAACCAGTGAGGGTCCTCTGAAAGAGGCGAAGCCAGATCGAGTCATCGAGCCATGAATTTGACGAACACCATAAGTGATACGTCATTACATGAGCCTGAGGGTCCTCTCCGGCCTTCCCATCAAATTTGGGACAGTCACTAGGTATTTTAGTTGGAACTGGTGGCCATTGTGGATCGTGTAGAATGGGATCATTCGTTAACTTCGACACATCGGGCAGTTCCAACATCGCTAAAAATGGTAGCTGCGGATTAAAAGACATTTGTGGCGGATACGAGGTAGAACCAGAATTCCATCCAGTTCCTGGTTTCCCCCACTGTCCTTGTCCCGATGGACCTGGTCCGTAAGGGCCTTGTCCAGAAGGATTTTGTCCATAAGGGTTATTCCCAGAACCGGGTTGCTGATTTTTCCCCCCAGCACCCCATTGGTTACCATATTGGCCAGCAGGTTGTTGATAATTTGGATAAGGATTACCCTGCGGCTGTTGGTAATTTTGGTACGGGGCGTACTGATTTTGCCCCTGGGGTTGCTGGTATCCATACTGAGCCTGTGAACCAGGTGGCATTTGATGACCAGATTGGGATTGATACCCACCTGAATGCTGGGGTTGGGATTGGTACCCACCCGAATAAGGAGGCTGGGCCTGATACCCACCTGAATAAGGAGGCTGGGATTGATACCTGCCAGAATAAGGAGGCTGGGATTGATACCCGCCTGAATACGGAGGCTGGGATTGATACCTGCCTGAGTATGGAGGCTGGGATTGATACCCGCCTAAGTACGGAGGCTGGGATTGATACCTGCCTGAGTACGGAGGTTGGGATTGGTACCCGCCCGAGTAACGAGGTTGGGATTGGTACCCACCTGAATACGGAGGCCGGGATTGATACCCACCTGAGAGAGGAGGTCGGGATTGATACTCACCTGCATGCTGAGCCGTCTGGCCAGAAGGTTGTCGTGGTCGGATCTGAGACGACCATGTTTTCCTAGAAGGTCAAGCTTGCTGAGTGAGGGGCTGCCCTTGCGCAACCGAGGTTTGTCCTTGTTGACCAGAGGGTTGCTGAGCGGTAGGTCGACCTTGCTATACGTAAGGCTGGCCCCCTTGCCCAGAAGGGTTACCTTGCTGGTTTACGGGTTGACCTTGCTGCCCATGAGGTTGTCCCTGGTTCCCATAAGGTTGCCCCGAAGGGTAGCCTTGTTGGGTACCTGGTTGACCTTGTTGGGCGTTGGGTTGTCCCGGGTTTCCAGAAGGTTTCCCAAGATATGTAAAAGCCGGACCACTAGAGACCAAAGGTTGTCCCTAATTGGGTTGTCCTTGTGGGCCTCCCTGTTGACCTGAGTAATTTTGACCAGCATACTGCTGCCCATAATTAGGCTGCACGTAGGGCTGTTGACCCTGGTAGGGTGGTCCTTGTTGTCCTTGTCCCTGATGGTACTAGCCGCCACCATAGCCGGTGGTACCCCAAGCCACGTTCAATGGAATGAAAATCTCATCATAAGCTATTTCAGGCAAGTAATGATTCTCAGCATCATAGTACGGGCCTTGCCCATCTGGGTTCTGGACATTACACAAGTATTCAAAATATGCCTCCTCTTCCGTCATATACTCGGAAGCAGGAGGAGCACCACTTGCGAGGTGCACAACTCTAGAAGAAGGGGACGGTTGACCACTTTGCATTGGACCTTGAGATGGGCCCGCGGCAGAAGTGACAACTGATGATGCTGTGACCGTACTAACAACTGGAGTTGACGCCGCGACACAAACGGTCGGGTTGGAGGGGACTGCTGTAACAGCAGTATGGTGGACTTGGGAAACAAACAGTCCTGTGGTAGGGACGATGTTTTGATTCCAAACGGAAGAGGAAGCTGTCGAGTTCATAGCATCCCTCAATGATCTGTAACGCGCCGACACCGTGACACCCAAAGACGTAACGGTGTAGGGCGTAGAGATGATGGGGGATGTTGCCGGAATGGGAGTATCTATACTCGATGTGACGGACGGGCCACTCGACACAGGAGAAGTGTCGCCCATATCGGAAGAAGCCATCGGAGATGGGGCACCGACAGGAGTGGCAGGAAAATCCTCGTCACAGGGCTCCCAAATAGGGTTGTAAAAGAACTCGTAGAAATCGTCCTCTGGAGCTCGAGAATTCAATGGTTTGATGCTCAGAACAATGGGAAGAGCATCACAGACCGGAGTTTCAGGGGCAACAGAAGATGGAGACCCTTCGTCACTTGGGATAGAAGACGGAGTTGATGGATCCACCAGGATGACCAAACAAAGACCCTAAGCAAGCTAACGATAAAAACCTACTCAAAACTAAAAGCACACAAGATCTAACCAGGTAATGTTATCGTGGCCAAATGAATTTTTAAGACACAGGAACTGAACTTGACCTTTTCATGTTTCAAGAGTCGATAAAAGGACGAAAATATGACTCTATCTCCTTCGAATGTTTAATGAGCACGAAGTGACAAGACGCTCACTTACACCTTTTCTTTTAGGGAGTCCGAAAAGGATCAAAGGTGACTGCTCTGGAGATTCTAAGCAAACAGTTTACCAAGCAACCCGTAAAACTGCTTATACACCTTGGAAATCGTATGAGAACCAAGGACTTTCCGTACTGCAGTCAATCTTCCCGAATTCTGTGTTCGGTGTGTTACGGTTCACAAGGCGGTAGACTCAGCTTCCTATGGATAAAGGATGCAAGCCTAATGGAGTCTCCCCATATATACGCGACGGTACGTGGGAGCCCAATCCATACTGGCACCTATCGTTTCACCATGGAGGAATCACCCAACCACTCGACGGTAAGCTACCAGGTTTAAAGATGCCAGAACACGTCTCTAGCCTAGACCTCTAGATATTTGCGTTAAATTCCAATGCGTTTTTAGATAAATTTGGTTTATTTTACAGTTGATCTCGAATTAAGTTTTGATTTCAGGTCCTACCGTATGATCTCTCAAAAAATACTTATATGCAAACTATATGCAAAAGAACATCATTTCGTTCGATGAATCCTAACTATGAGAAGGTTAGGGATTTTTCAATCAAACAAAACGAATTCAAGCAACCAAACAACCTAATGCAACTAATGGTAAGGAAATGAAACTTTTTCTTTTGAAAACACAAATCAACAAAATGTCCTTTTCCTTTTAACTATTAAATGCAAAAGATACTAGTTTGCTTTTTTTTTCAATGGCACAAAGCACTTTTAAAATGAATTAGGGAGATAGCAACACTAAGTGAAAGAACTAAAATCACTCAATGTAAACACAAGCCAATTCCCAAGACACTAAAAACCAGTTTCCCAAATCAAAGGAAAACAAGGGCTTATGAGCCATGTGATCTAAGCTCAACAAGACAGAAAGGAATTCAAAGGAGGAAGGCAAATTGCTTGGAACACAACCAAAACACTTCCAACAATCACCAAATGAACGTGAAAACAAATCTGAAGTTGGCTGGTCAATCAAGAACACAAGATCCAAAATGGAAGGCTTGACACACGCACACCACCACTAGATGCCCTAGAGTTTGAGCGCGAAATCAATGGAGAAAAGCAAACACCCGGAGGATGAGAATTCAAAACCAGTCAAACAGCGATCCAACACACTCCAGCAACTGTAAAAGTTAAGGCAAAATGCAAACCAAGCAACGAAAGCAAAAGGAAGGCTTCGCAAAACTGAAAACAAGTAATAAACGAACCCTTGCGAAACAAGACTTCGCAAGCAAGCGTGTCATAGTTTAGACAAAATAAGACAAGTCAAAAACCAAGTGGAAAGAGCAGGGGATAGCCAAACCAACAGGTTCAGGAGGAAAATTTGGACAAAAAAGACTTTTACAGGATCAGCGCGGGTGGACCCTCAGCAACAAAACGATGACAAAACAACACTTGTAGCAACTTTGCGCTGTCAGCACGGAAGGACACGAATAAAGGGCGTTGGCCCGAAAACAAGGTCAGCGCGACTGTTAAATGTATAAGCGCGATGGCAGGGAAAGCAAAGAAACAGATGTGCGATGTCAGCGCGACTGTTCTGAAATAAAATGCGCTGAGGCTAAAAAACAACCAAAATCGAACCCAAAACTCTCAAACCAAGGCAATAGCCTTTCCAAACAATCAAAGCATTTCCCAGAATGAACCAGGAAATTAAAAGCAGAAAACTAATCCCCAATCTTTGACAAGAGAGTAATAATCAAATTCACAAGCAAGGATGAACACCAAAGACACAATCAGCTCTCCCCAGTGGAGTCACCAAATTGTTGGAGAGGTAAATCCCCTCTACGGATAGAGGCGATCCCTACTAGCACAGAACGGGTCTAGCAACAATCAATCAATGCTACTCTGCAAGTTCCTAGTTGCAATTAACAAGTGGGTAGAGAACACCTACTTGGATTCCAGCGCTATGTTTGATGAAGAGATGCCACTCTCGCTCCTTCGCTCCAGCCGGTCACAATCCTCCACTATCCTCGTGGGCAGACACCTGCACAAGCAAAGAGAAGACAAACACAAGTGTAAAATCTACTAAAAGAAACTATACATCAGTCAGAAAGGATGCAATTCACATTAACCATCATAAGACAAATGAGAATGGAACCATAACAGTAGTCATCTATCTTTATTAATCAAATACAGAGAAAGGTACAACCAAAGTTCTGACACTGAGTCCTTCTCTGGAGGGTTCAACCAGCAAGTCTCACAAGCATTCACCCTTGAAGGTAGATCTCCCAAGACAAACAAGTCTCTCTTTCACACAAGGAAATAAACTTGATAACCTTTCTTAAGCTCTCTAGCAATCCACACACAACACACCAAATGCCTATTAAGAGCATCACTAATGCACTATGAATTCCTCTATGTCAAAGTCTATATGTTCCAAACTAGATGCTCATGGCAATGGTGGAGGCTTATATAGGAGAAGGAGTCTCCATGAATAGTGGAAGGATGAGCTTAACCCCAAGAAAGGTGGGTCATTAGGCAAACAGACATGCCATAGAAGGGAGGGCAAACTTTACAAAGCCAACAACCAGGTCTGGAGTCATCTGGAAGGCTGGCTGTTAGAACAAACTCGCCCAAACAGGATCAGCGCGGGTGCATAACTGAGCTGGCGCGCTGGCATCGCATCTCAATTACAGAAGAGGTCTGGTCAGCGCGATCTAATGCAAGCGGAGGGTGCGCTGGCTATGAAATTCGACCAGCGCGGAAAACCCGTGTGCTTCCGCGCTGGCAGCGCACCAATTACACTATCATCCGCCAGTCAGCGTGGTTATTTCAATAACAATCGCGATGATCCAATAAACTTAGGCAAAGAGGGTTTTTTGGCCATTTTAGAGAGCATGAGCATGGTGAATTTAGTTTTATGACACAGTAGGGAGACTGACAAGGAGACAGTGACAATTTACTGTGTAACAATCCCCCTATGCATAAACCATATTATAGTAGCCCCACGCATACATTTTATTTGGGTTTGATTGGATATTTGATCAAATGAATAACCATAACCACCGGTGCGTAATGCATATAACCCATATAAAAAAAGTTATTACCCCCCGCCGCATTAACAAACAATAAAATATTTTGCAGGCCCCCGTCATTCCAAACCCCGCAGATTTAAACGTCCCGTCTACCGTCCGATCCAAATTGGTTAATCCAACGATGGGCAGCCATATCGGAGCCCCTTATCCACCGAAGATTAGTGTCCAGGGGATGGGTGGTATTTCTGCCATACCCCCGCCACGCGTCGATCTCCCGGTGTGATCGGAGCCCCCCTCTGCAATACCACCCAGGGCCAAAAGCAGTGCAGGGAAAATTGGAAACCGTCCGCCACCTGCCCCCTCATGTCAGAGCTCACGTCACCGATGACATCGCGTCCACATCGGCCCCCCACTCCGCTGCAATACCGCCACATCGCTCGCTGACATCAGCACCCCGTCACCATCCTCGTCAGCTGCCACGTCACCATCCCGTACCCGCTGCATGCCAAAATATGTCATGCTGACGTCATCAATCAAATGTGCCAAAAAGCGCTGAAATGTCCACATTTTCTTAAAAAGCGTGAAAATGACTGTTTTATTTCAATTCTATTGGCTCACTGCTGGAGCGCTCTGCATGTCGTTTACGACGAAAGTGGCACCACCATTCCAGATTACTCAACCAAACAAGTTTCTCCTGCAATCTCGACCCCTTAGCTCAGCACTGCACCAATCAAATTGCCCTCTGCACCATTGAAACAGGTATTTACCCGTCCGTTCGCCTGCAAACCCTGTTTTTTCCACTCTTTCTTCTTTAAAGTGGTTTGGGCATCTTCAAATTAAGACCAAAAGAACTCCAACACCTAAAAGTTCACCTGTAAATTCGCTTGTTGGCCCCCATGTTCAAAAGCAACCTGGCAAACTTGCCCTCCTCTGCAAAATTTCGCCATTAAAATGAACTTTGAGCCCATTTTTGCCGGCATATTCTTCAAACTTCCCATGCATTGAGTTCAATTGTCAAAATTCTCTGCGAAATTTTCGCCTTTATAGCATAAAATTTTCACAGTGAGGCCAATTTTATATCAAAGCTCAGTCTTCAGCTCCTTGACAAAGCCGCAGAGGAAGTTTTCTGTCTTCAGTAGTTGCATTAATCCAAATTCCAGATTACAAACATAGAGAAGTTAAAGATGGCCACACCAGTAGCACTGAATATCACTCCTCTCAATGCACCTCACAAGGAACTTGAAGCATTGCCTTTAGTTGATAAGGACCCCTTAATTCAAGACTTGGTTGGGGACAGAAATCACTTGCAGAACTTCTGCCAGCTGAGAAACAGTTTCTTGAACAAGTGTGATATGTATGGAATATGGGAATCAAACTTGCCCATTTACTTCCTCCCTTCTGTCCACATTTTCCCTGAAATAATCCACCTCTATGCTGAAAACTATGAGGCAAATCAAAGAGCAATCAAGTCTCCATCTGGGAGCATCCTCTTCCATATAACTCCTGATTCAATCAATCAAATGCTAAACTTCAGGAAAACTTAGCTTCTGGTCCCTCTCTCCATGAAATTCCTACTTGATGAAGGTCCTAAACTCTCCAGCTCAAAAATAGCCTGAATTGCCAAAGTATTCATGAGAGCAGATCGCCAGCCTACAGAGCCACCTCCTTTTCTCTATGTAAATTTCAATGAACTAGGCAAGTTGTTAGTTGATATGATCTCTTATGTGTTGGGTTTCAAAACAAGTGAGCACATTGATGAAACTACACTAGTCATGCTGTCTGCATATAGCCCAGGACAACCCCCTGCTATCAAGTACAATTATGCCAAATTCATCTCCAATAAGATACATGACCAACTAATGAAACCGGATAGGGAGGGAGTCTTCAAATACTCTTCTTACATCTACCATTTATTCATGTATTATCAGCCAGACTGCTTCCAATGCCCCATCAAAAGATTGGACCCTAAAGGAGAAAAGAGGTCTGTAATTTTCTGGACCTCAGTCTTTCATGAAGTCCACAATTCCCCCTACTCTTACTATGAGTTCATTGACCTGTTTGTCTATCCAGTTTCTTCTCTCCTGAAGAGAGCTCCTCTTGCTATGCTATCCTATGACATGCAGAAAATATTGCAGCTTTCAAAGAACTACAAAATAGGTGGCTGGTACTTCTACCAGAATCACACTGTCATTAGGATCTATGGCTGTGAGCTCTGTCCCTACAGGCTGCCAATATATGTGCCAATGAGAGTATTTTCCTTGGAATATTACAAGCAACTCAATAACTCAGATTTAACGCATTTTCATAGTGCCAAGAAAAAGGCCCACCTGAAATTCAAAGACCAACTAGGCCCCTTTATCATGAATAAGAAAGAAGGTTTGCAAGATGTTGATCAAATATTGAGGGAGAAACTCAAGTTAAAGAGGAGTTTTTGGTGGGTCCCTTATGACCCAGATGGCTTTATCAATGCCAAAAGAATAAAATATAGGCTATCAGCCTATGAGCATTGTAAAATCCCACGGTTTGAACAATTTGCTAATCAAGATGAGTGGGTGCAAGGTACACTAGTTGAAGAATTCACTCAAGAAGAAATAATGGAGCAAAATGTGAAATATTTGGAAAAAACTCTTGACTTGGATTCTTGTGAGCAAGTGACATTCAAACTGCCACAACAAGTCGAAGAAGGCACATCTACTGCTGCAACTTCACAAGCTGCCCAAGGAAGATCTACACCAGCAACAGGTACAACAAAAGGCAAGGAGGTGATGGATGCAAAGCGGAAAACAAGGACAAAACAACCTACCACCTCAAAGGAGCAGAGTGAAGGGAAGCCCCTCCACAACAGGCTGAGGCATCACAGATTCCAGCTTTACAGACTTCTCTTAATGAGGAAAGAGGTAAGAAGCAGGATAGGGAAGAGACCACACCTCCAAGTGGGTTAGCAAAACAACCAGAAGCGAAAAGATAAAGAGTTGACCCTCAAGTTGAGGAAGAAATAGTGAAGAAATCATAGAGAATCTGAGGAAGGAGAGAGAAACAAGCCAACAAAAAGCTACCAGCTCATTCCAACAAGAGCAAGAGAGGAAGCATGGTATGGAGGTTTCTCCCTCTAGGCAACAAAGCAAACAACCATCTGGCATTAAAGGAACTTTCATGGAAATCAAGGCCCATAATGAGCTATTAAGAATACAACTATATGATCAATTCCTGAAAGCAACACCCTCCAAACAACAAAGATTGATGGCAGCTTATGACATCAAGGAGGAGAAAATGATCTTAAGCCGTTTCAAGCCTAAAGTTCCACAGCCCCAAACAACTGCAGATTACATAAAGACAAACCTAGAGGTCCTCGCCAAAGACATACACCCGATGGAACAAATAGAGCTTCACAAGCAAACACGTGAAATGGTTTATGCCACTCTAGTAGACAAGGCTATGCTGGTCCATCAACTGAAGGAATCATTAAAAAATACAAACACTTAGTTGGATTTAGAGAGAATGTCTTCCTCAGCCAAAGATAACCGAATAAATACATTGGAGGAATTATTGTGGATTTAGGACATGATCCTAAGGATACCAAGGGCATCAAGGCCCTTATGAAGAAGAAAGAAGATGATATTACTGCACTCAAAAAATAAGTGAAGCTACCTGTAACTATCCACCCTCAAACTGCAGAACTTGTACAAGAGAAAGAAGCTGATGATACTATGGATCTGCTCATGAGGGTGAATCAAAGAATAATACAGATGGAGGAAGAGTTGGAGAGAGCATTGCAAGGCAAGCAGGGAGAGTCAACCTCCCAAGCACCTCAAAGAGCTCCAACTATTGTCACTGTTCCTCCCACACAAGCAACAGCAATCCCGCCTATTATCCCAGCATCCACAACAACTACATCAACTATAGATGCTACAACAGCAGTAGCAACAACAACAACAGCACCAGAATCTAGCATGAGTATGGAAGAAATGATGAAAGTAGTGAAAGAGCTAGAAGTTCACGTGACCAAAGAAAAGTTGGCCAAGCTGGAGGCAATCTATGACAAGTCCAAGATGACAGTGGCTGAGAAACAAAGAGAAATAAAAGCCTTGGACAACAAAATAGAGGCCTTAGATAAAGAGCTTACCTTAGACAAAACTTTAGCTGAAATCAAAAAGATTTTGTGGGCCAAAATTGGGAAAGCAATCACTGACCAATGGCGATCAATTCAAGCCATACATGAACAAATCGAATTGATAGTCCTAGCTCAATTTGAGACTCAGAGGGCTAGGGTAGCATTGGGGAATATGCCTGAGCAGGCCAATAAAATGATTCATTTCCTTAATACTCATACCAAAGAGGAATTGGTAGCATTAGACATCAGTAGCAGGACAGATACTATTCTGACAGTAAAAAAGGTGTTGAGCATGAGAAATTTTTGTGGAGACTCTAGAAAGAAAATGCCAGGAAATGTAGGCAGAAACAAATGAATTCAAGATAAGCTGACAACATTGCAAAGCAGAGGATTACCCAGCCTATTTACTAGCGCTAGAAAACTACTATCCTATGAACAATATACTACCAGAATCAATAACTATATTTCCAATCAGATTACAGCATCCTCAAGTACCTCAGAAGAAACAGGGCCTCCCTCTGGATAGACTCTCTATGACAAATTAGAAAACCTATTTTACATTGAACATGAGATAAGTCATCTTTTTGAGGTTCCACCCAACTTTTATAGATACACTGAAGTTGATGAAACACACATAAAGATATGAAGACATCAACTACCTCCAGATGATTGGTGGCAAGCGATGCTAGAAGTTCGACCCAGGTAATTTGATTTATGTTACCTTCTGATCAACTACAGATTTTTGGTCAGCCACAGGTCAGCAAACTTAGATACAGAAGCCACCTGTCAAGCAGTAAAAACAACACAAGGAAAGGGTCAAAATTATGACTACAGCTCATTAATAAAAGACCAAGCATGGACAGCAAGACAACAAAAGCAGGACCCGCAGATTAAAGACGCAGCTCTTGCCGACTCATTCAGTCCAGAAAGTCAAATGTCTCGGACAAATTGGATAGCTATGCACACCAACAATTACTACAGCATTTATTTCCCTCATTTACTTCTTTTGAAAAGTTGGTAGAGAAAGTTATTGCATGAAGACTTATCTGCAAGGTATTTTATATTTCATTTTTGAATAAATACCTCCCCATGTAATGTATTAGGGGTGGGTAATTTTCTTTCTAGACTGCATTGTTAACTATTAGACCGTTTTAATACAAATTGCGGTTGAAGTTCACTATCTCTGAACCGTCTGAAGGTGGATTGGATATTCTGGGACCTGCTACAGAATTCCTGTGTCATTCTATGGAACAATAAGTTATTCTAAATTGTGTTTATGTTTTCTGTGTTTGCAAATTCATATATGTTTCATAATCTTGGTAACAGAGAAGAAGAATAGCATAGGATTTGTTTTAATGCACCCTGTGTTCAATCTCTACTATTACTTACATTTTCTTTAGGATTAGTCATAAATATGAATTCTTAACTGCTCATGTTTGCACTAATTCCTTCATTTTGAATACTATTTAGGAATTCTAAATTGCTCCTAAGTAATATTCATACACTTTCCCTCTGCCAGCATAATGAAAGATTCTTAATTGCCTTTCATTCCCTGACTTCATTCCATCATTTCCAGATTTGAATATTGTTCCTAGGTTGCCTATCCTGCTCTGTAGCACTACCATTTCCCCAAGAAACACTTTCAGTAGTACACTTTCATTGACTCCATTGCCCAATGGAACAAACTATTTTAAACTTGCACCTCAGCTCTGATTGAAATCACCATCCAACAAACTTGAATCAAAACCATGTTCATCATAACTAGCCTAAAACACTCCAAAACAAAGCTAAATTACAAAGAGATAGCCCTCTCTGGTTGCAGGTAGGCTAGGACCTGCAACTGAAATATTGGTTAGTGGTTACCTCGGCCGTATTCCCTTCAGGAGGTAGGGAACAACCTAAGTGATAACATCATTGGCGACTCCGCTGGGGATAATCAGTTTCCCTATTTCAACGTATTCAAAGGAAATCTCAGAGCCTCCTATGTTCCAAAAGGATTTCCTATAAGATATTGTCTAAAGCTGTGATCCCTAAACGTTCTCAGAAAAACACCAAAAACAAATTTAGAAGCTAGCTCCAAAGAAGAAAACTCGTTATACCAGGTCAAACCCTGACCTAGATTCTCCAGCTATTTTTGAAAACCCCAACTTAATCCCTAAGACACTTAGGAAACAAGAAGAACAAGAAAAATCTGTGGATTCAAACCTTCAAACCATTCAGCAGAACTATATCCCAACTCCTGCTAAAGCTTCATTCCATCCTCACATTACTATTGTTTCCCCTAGTTCTTCATCCACTTCTCAAAGCACCTTTTCCACTCCTTCATCTGCTCCACATACTTCCACGGTTGGCCCTATTGTTCCAGCTGTTCTACTCCTTCTTGCTGTCCCATTTATCCCTGTAAATATGGCCAACAGATATGCTCCCTTGCAGTTACCTGCAAATCCTAGGGCTATGCCTCAAGATTATCAAAGTAAGATCACCTATTTTGATGGTGATAGTTCCTATACAGCTCAACAACAAATTAAGAAAATGCAGGACTATTTTGAAAATTATGAAATTTATGATGATGATGTGAGAATGAAGATCTTTGTTCAAAGTCTAACTGGTGATGTAAGGACTTGGTTTAGGACACTTGCTGCAAATTCTATAGCCAATCCTGAGGCCTTATATCAAGCCTTTTTAAACAGATGGGAAAAGAAGAAAGACCCTCTACACATTTTAACAGAATATGACAACTTGAAAAGAGGTCCACAAGAAACCGTTCAAGACTATTGTGCTAGGTTCAATAATGTTTATAGTGCCATTCCTCAGAACCTTAGACCTCCTCCTGACTTGGCTTTGATCAAATTCCCTGATGGATTTGAGCCTGACATGGCATATCAGTTGAGGAAAGAGCCCCTCCGAGTTTAGCAGACATGCATAATATAGCTGTTAGTGTGGAGGAAAACCTAATTGCTAAACGAAATAGGGCTAGAACTTAAAGAAGAACAACATTCAAAGAAGAACCTTCAACATTTGAGAAAAAGCTTGATGCAATCATCAAAGGGATGGATAGATTGGGATATAGGGTAGATACTATTGATAGAAAATCATCTTGGGAAGGTCAAACAAGTAACACAACCAGGAATCCAAATTTTAGAAAAAATCAAAACCCAAATGCTGGAAGAGTTGGTCCTGATCAGAATATCAGACCTCCATTTCAAGAGAATTATGCAGAGGCCTCAACCTCTAGTGAACCAATAGAGGACCCTCACATTAAATTAATGGGTTTAGATAGCGAACAAAATTTTTTCCTAACATTAACTTAATCGGTTTAGATAGCGAACAACAAATTTTCCTAACACAAGATGACCAAGAAGCCCATAACATCAATCAATTCCAAACCAAGTCCGGAGAGTCATTTGATTTTAGGATAGGCTATGATGCAGTAGTCTATGAGGTTCATAAACAATACAAATTGAGAAGCAGAACCATAGATGTGCCTCAACCTACCAAGCTAAAGGATACCAAGCAGCCGAAGAAAACAACAGAAAAAGTTGTCCAGACAGAACCCTCTGATAAAACAGACCTAGACCCAAAGGAAGTCACTGTGGAAGATGTATCAGACTTACAGCCTTCAAGCAATCAGTCATACACATCCCATTCTTCAAAGGAAAATTTGAATCACCCTCTTGAAAATAGTTTCAAATCAGATGTACCTCATAACAACACTCATAATCAAGAGAAGATCACTAAAAATTCAGCTGTAAATGAAAAATTTGCTGTCCATAATGTAAAAATTCACATAGAAACACCTTTTAACTTAGAAACAGAAATTGGCAAGTTGAAAATAGTCATTCCTCTCTCTGAATTGGCCAAACATGAGGTGTACAGAAAACAAATCAATAGGTCTCTACAAATACCAGAGAATAAGGATGCAGTCAATGTTCTTGATGATCAACCAGAACTGTTTTTTGGTCCTGAAGTCAATGGCAAGACAGTGGATGGTGGAGTTCCTCCATTTTATGTGAGCTTAAACATTCATGACAAAGAGTTACATAATGCAATGTTTGACTCAGGAGCCTCCCATAATCTAATTCCTAAGTCTGTGTTAGCCTCCCATAATCTAATGCCTAAGTCTGTGATGGAAAGACTGGATCTAGACATCACAAGACCCTACAAGGATCTATTCTCCTTTGATTCCAGCCAAGTCAGGTGTCTAGGCCTAATCAAAGACCTTTGTGTATCATTAGTACAATATCCAGTTAAGATAATCTTGATGGATGTGGTGGTAGCTGATATCCCACCTAAGTATGTTATGCTTTTGTCCAGATCTTGGGGTGCAAAACTCCAAGGACCTTTGCAACTGGACATGTCCTATGCCACTATTTTAGTCTTTGGACAGCCAAAGAGATTGTACCAGGAAACTTTGATGAAATATATGGTTAGTAGTCAAGAAAAACCCCAAAACTTCCCCATTTATTCTATGCATTTCGACATGGATTCATTCATTTTATAGAATGCTGACATGTGCCCCAAAACTGATGTCAAACTCCTAATGACATCACAAACAGAAAGCATGAAAGAACAATCTAGTGCCTTATATAAAAAAAGTCTTGATGTGATTGACACAACAAAGCAAAATGACATATATGAGTTACAAAAGCCAAACATGCCCACTGAACAAGCTTCCAAAACTATTAAGGATAGTCATAACCAAGAAATATTATGGTACTTAAAGTTTGATGGGTTAGTGAACAAATTAGGAGCAGGGGCAGGGATTTGGATACACAACATACAAAATGACCATGCTCAGGGTCATGCATATAGGCTAAACTTCAAGTGCACAAACAATATGGCCGAATATGAAGCCCTTCTATTGGGTCTCAAACTGATTAGAAGTCTAGGGGCGACTAAGGTTTCCATTCTAAGGGATTCAGATTTGATTATACAACAAATGAAGGGAAATTTTGTTACAAATGATCTCAGGCTGAGGTCTTATAGAGGAGCAGCAACTGAATTACTTAATAAATTCTTAGAATTTCAGCTCATTAAAATTCCAAGAAACCGTAATTTAGATGCACATAGTTTGGCAACTTTTGCCAGCACTTGCAAGCTTCCATTTCAGCCCAACCACCACTTCACTGCTGAAATCAAACACAGGCATGTTGTCCCAGATAATGTTAAAAACTAGTAGGTGTTTGAAAATGATACACAAATAAATAATTTCCTGACTTTGAAAGAAGAATTCTCAAGTATAAACATTGACACAAGCATCATTGAGGATCAATAGCAAACAGACCAAAGTGAGTAGAGCATATCAGCTGAAACAACAAATCTGATTTTGCATCCAACAACCTTTGACTATACAAAATTACAAGCGCTGAAACAAACAAATTTTGATGAAATGATTGAGGAAGAATCTGAAGTAATCAAACTAAAGGACAATTTCCTGCCCGCAGGCTTAACTCCCTTAGAAGATATTTTTGACTCGAATGACATTCCTAGAAAGCCAAAGATGCAACCTTTCAATGTAGAAATTGACGACTGTAATATCGAGACCACAGAAAATCCTAAAATGATAAAGCTCTCCAAAGCATTTCCTGCTGATCAGAAGTTAAAATACATTGAATTGTTTAAAGAGTTCCAAGATGTCTTTGCCTGGAGTTATGAGGACCTCAAGTCCTATGATATTTCAGTCATCCAACATACCATACCCTTGAAAGAAAATCAGAAACCTTTTAAACAAAAGCTTAGAAGTGAATCCTGTCCTCCTTCCCCTGATTGAAAAACAAGTTAAACGAATGTATGAAGCCGGAACCATTACACCTACCAGATTCTGAGAGTGGTGGTGGGCTCTAGTATTGCAGCAATAATGTTGCAACTCCTGGGACTCCCTTCTTTACTTTTATCAACCTGGTCGTTCGTAACAAACTTGGAAGCGACGGTGCTGTATGCACAAGTACTAGCTCTTGTCGCAACTGTCACTTGGTCAGATGGCACAAGTCCACTAGGAGCTTAAGCCAACTTCTATGAGCTCTTAAAAGAATCTTTGTAGTTGATGAATGAAAGCTAACTCGAAGAAAGCTAACCTATTTGTGAAAAGAGATTGAAAATATGGAGAAAAGCGCAAACCCTAACAAACCCTAATTCTACCAGCTAGTCCTACTGATGCGAGGATGAGCATACAAACTATTGAAAGAGATGAAATTACTTCTATGAAGGTAAAATACATGTCCTTAGACTACCTCTGTCCTAAGAAAACATCTTTTTGTAATTTTGATTAAGTTGTTAGGTTTTATCATGCATATGCTTTCACTTTTCTTGACTATGCAGGGGTGGATCAAGGAGGAGGAATGCTTGGAAAAGGTTGGGAAGGTTCAGAGAGGATCTAAGGAGTCCCCAACACCCTTCTAGAGAGTTTCACAAAGTTTGGCTATCAAGAAACCTCATTCGTGAGCTTCTACAGGAAGTCTGCAGGGGTTCTACAGGATGTTCAGAGATTTCTACAGGATGTTTAAAAAGTGGATTTTAGAGAATGGGTGAGTGAGGGAAGGTTCATGGATGTATAAGGTGGTATGATAGGGGCCTGGAGTAACCCAGAAACTGGTGGGTGGAGTGGTGATAAGGTGTAGAAGGCTGACTTGGCTTGAAGAAGGCTAAGGCAATGATTGAGCAAGAAGGTAGGGTTACGTGGAAGAAAAAAAGGACAGATGGGAGAGGAGGAACCCAACTAGGAGATGGAACAGGTGTCTCAAATGACGTTTAGGTGGATTAAAGAGTGGTGGAGATGCCATGCACAGTGTACGTTCAACCGAATCAACAAAGTCTTGCAAATGATCAAAGTCCTAGCTAATCTAGTCTACCTATCAAAATCATGAATGAAAAATAGCTTTATTGGGAAGAAAACCATGTACATTAACTGTGCAAAGAAACATTTCAGATCTCTAAACCCATAACTAATTTCTGCAAAGGAAAACAATACACTAAGGATTGCATGGTCAAGAAAACTAGTGTTTTTGTTGGGGCAGCATTGTTTCTTCAATTCCAGCCCCTGATCCAATAAGGATGAGGTGAAACCGAGAGTGTGGTTGTCCCTTTTCTTTGGAGCTTTTTCTGTTATTATCTTACCAAAACATCTGAAGTAATTCTATTCATAAACAGTGATCTATTCAAGCAACATAACTAAATTTGCCTAACATAAATAAATTCAAATGCATAAAGGGAAACAATGATGCAAAAAGGAAAAGTAACAGTATAGAAAGGAAGCCCTAGGCTCTCAGGTTGGGCCCAACCCTGAGAGCTATGGCTCCTATGGAAAGCTCGGAGTTGATATAAAATCGAACTGCTTCTCATTATCAAAAAACAGTCATAAGAGTGATGCCAAAAATGGCTATAAGAGAACAAAGTAAAGCTAGCAACACTGTGGTGCAAAATATGTAATGGTTTCAAAAGTCCCTTACGAAGGCTAAGGCCTCAACATTTATACTTCATGAGGGCCCTAGCTAGCCTCCTCAATCTGTGGAACTCGACTGTCCAAACTATGAGTTAGACAGTCCCTTCCAAAATCTGCTTGGATGCCTTCTAGATTCGGTTTTGGTGGTCTTTGGAGCTCGGAGTTGGGGGTGAAGATCCCGAGGAAGGGTTATTTAATGCCATACACAACCACCCTATGAATCCTCACCTCAGGATTGGTTGTCTTTTAGCCCATGATTGCTCGGTTTTTCTCCAACATGTGTCAAAAAACCTGAAATAAGCACATGTTAGCCACCTAGGAAGAGTGACTACCCTTATTCATACAAATGACATAAACATACTGAAAATAATGCATAAGCTATGGAAAAAGAAGTATTTAACAAGGACTGAACAAGGATAATTAGGCCAAATGAGCCCAACAAGTTACCAATTTTGGGGCTCATCAAGTGGATTTCAAATCTAGTGCCTACTAGGAAGAAAACCAGAGAGATAAGGCTTTGTGTTAACCTGAGAAATTTGAATAAAGTCTCTCTCAAAGATCACTACCCTTTACCAAAAATGGGTCACATCCTACAAAGGGTAGTGGGAGCTTCTAGGATCTCATTGCTAGATGGATTCTCAAGATTCAATCAGATTTTAGTCCACCCAGATGGTCAGGACAAAACTGCCTTTGCAACACCTTGGGGAACCTTTAAGTATGTAAAAATGCCTTTTGGACTCAAAAATGCAGGGGCTACATTTCAGAGAGCAATGGATATAGCCTTTGCTAAAGAGATCCATCATTTCTTAGTCATATATCTTGATGATCTCACTGCTTTCTCAAAACCAGTCCAAGAACATTTAAAACATCTTAGACAAGTGTTCCTAATTTGCAGAAAATATGGCATATCATTGAACCCAAAGAAATCATTGTTTGGCCTAGAAGAAGGAAAACTCCTAGGTCACATAATTTCAAAATATGGTATAAGAATTGACTTGGACAGAATTCGAGCTATCCTCCAAGTGCCTCACCCAAGAAACATCAAAGAACTACAAGCTTTCTTAGGCAAGATAAATTTCCTAAGAAGATACATTCCTAATTTGGCCGAGCTAATAAGACTGTTGAATAATATGTTGAAGAAAGATTCTAAATTCAAATGGACAATGGAAGCCAAGCAAGCCTTTGAGCACATCAAAACAACCCTAACAAAAACACCATTCCTCACAAGCCCCAAGTTTGATAGAGATTTCATCATCTTTTCCTTTGCATCGGAGCATACAATTGCTGTTGTCCTATTGCAAAAGGATGACCAAGGATGTGAGAAGCCCATTGCATTTTTCAGTAGAGCACTTAGAGATGCCGCTTTGAAGTATCAAATCATGGAAAAACAAGCTTATTCCCTTGTAAAAGCCATCAAGGATTTCAGAGTCTATATCCTGTACTCTCATATAATTGCCTATGTTCCAAATGCAGTGGTTAAAGATATTCTTACTCAAGAAGGAATTGAAGGCAAAAGGGGCAAATGGATAGCCAACATTCTAGAGTATGAAATTGAAATCAAGCCAACAAAACTCATAAAAGGACAAGGGTTAGCTAAATTAATGACTGAAACCAACTTTCAAGCCCTTGACATCAATGGACTGGATAACGAATAGGAGATGGCGACTCCACAGATCAATCAAGCCTTTTTACAATCACCTTGGTATGATGACATATGTTTTGTATTGTTAAACCTGTAAGCTCCTCCAGGGTTATCCAGGACTAAAAAGAGATTCTTAAAAATGAAAGATTCAAAGTTTTGTATCATAGATAATGTGTTGTTTTGGAAAAATCATGAAGGTATTTTGCTTAATTGCCTAACATTGGATGAAACTGACAAAGTCCTCAAGGAATTTCATGCAGGAGATTGTGGTGGACACTTGTATTGGAAATTAATAGCTGATAAAATCCTAAGGGCTGGATTTTATTGGCCTTCCCTGTTTGCTGATGTAAAAAAATTTGTAATGTCTTGCCATAAATGCCAAATCTTTGAAGGCAAGAAAAAGCTGTTGCCCTTGCCCCTAAAACCCGTTTCAACTGAAAGGCCATTTCAACAATGGGGTTTAGAATTCATTGGGGAGATCCACCCTTTGTCTTCTGGCCAGCATAGATGGATTTTAACAGCCACAGATTCCTTTACCAAGTGGATAGAGTCCATCCCTTGTAGGCAAGCCAATGACTCAATCATTATCCAGTTCCTAGAGACCAATATCCTATCTAGATTTGGTTGTCCAGAAAAAATCACTATAGAGAATGTAGCTGCCTTTAAATCCAAAAGAATGATCAACTTCTGTCATAAGTACCACATTACCTTGGGCCACTCCATAGCCTACTACCCTCAAGGTAATGGTCTTGCTAAATCCTCCAATAAAAGCCTCATCAACATCATCAAAAAGGTCCTGGAAGAAAATAAAAAGAATTGGCACAAAAAACTTGTAAATGCACCATGGGCAGACAGATTGACCACAAAAAGATCCATTGGAACAAGTCCATATGAATTGGTGTATGGTCTAGAGGCTGTTTTCCCCTTCTCTTTAGGAATCCCTGTGATTAAGTTGCTGCAAGAAATACAAGCAGAGCCTAATGATATTCAGAGAAGGATCAATCAAACTATTCACTTGCAGCAGACAAGAGAAGAAGTATATCACAAACTCAGGTAATACAAGATAAACTCAAGAAGATCTTTGATAAAATAACAAAAGCTGAAGATTTCTTCATAGGAAACAAAGTGCTGAAATGGGACTCTAGGAGGGAAGATAAAGGAAAACATGGGAAATTTGATTTTCTCTAGAAGGGACCATTTGTTATTCAGGCTGTACAAGGTAACAACACCTATTTTTTGAGGAGTTTGGATGGCACAGATACTGAAGAGGGCCCAGTCAATGGGCGAATGCTCAAGCACTATTTTGATTCCCTTTGATCAACATAACGCAGCTGCATATTGTACATAAATATTTGTATTTCCAATAGTTTTCATTTACAACGATTAATTAAGGAACAAGTTGTAGCAGATTTTGAGGAAAAGGTCAAGGAATTACACCAAGTTTGGTGAATATTTTGAATTTACCACAAGAAATAAAAAGGAAAACTTGGGAAGAACAAACATGATAATTGACACTCAGAGAAACCAACAAAGACAGAGCTGTAATTTTGCACAGATCAGCTCATAAGGACTGCAAACAGGCTACAAAGGTTCATATCATTGGTTTCCAGGAAAATGAAGTTTTAGAGTTGCAGTAGCCAATTAAGAATAAGGCCATCTGACCTGCTGTTCTTGGCTTTTCACCAGGAAAAGCCATCCCCAAGTGGAGCCACTGTTAGGTTCCTATAACAATAGGTTTCATTTTTCATGATTGACTATGGAAGTGCCAAATATGTTCATCCTTGCATGTTGCAAAGGTTCCATATTTAGTATGAAGACAAAGGAAATTAAAAAATTTAAAGAGAGTATGCCTTAAAAGAATAATCAAAAGGAAAGAAAATGAATTGGTCAAAAAAAGAGTAAAAATGAACAGCAAACCAAAAGACCAAGAAAGTGGCAATCAAAATGCCACTGCTATCTTATTTGCAAGTTCACCATGTGGAGATACTGCTGCTTATCACACTTGATGGATGGCCCAACAGTTCAATCTAGACCATTCCATATTTAAATTTGCTGTTGTAGAATAGAGAATGCATATCTGTCCAAACAGTTCAAGCTTGGCAGATGAGTAGATAGGTAGAGAAATTAAGGAGCCCAACTTCTTAATCTGGGCCCTTGGAAGAGATAAGGGTACATTTAGATAGGAGGACAGTCAAAAGAAAAGAGGACAATCAGGGTTTGCTAGTCCAAATGCACCCAATCAAAAGGAAGAAAAAATGTTAGGTGTATTAGGCTGGGTAGGCAGTTTGAGGTTGTAGAAGCAAGGATATAATCACTTTTTGTCTTGTTAAGAAAGACTCATCTCATCAATGACACATGTACCAAGGCAGTTGTTTGGTTTCATAACCAATGGAAGCATGACTAAGTCCCCTTTCATTCCCCTAGAAATCTCTGACTAACATCCCCTCAAGGACCATGGGATCTGCCCAATAGTCCTGTTTCACTTCATTCTAGGAGAAGTGCTAAGTCAAAATCTCAGTTTACTCAAGGAAAATAAGCCACATTTCTTGTGTAAAAATTATCGTTCCATACTCCTTTTATTTTCTTATGTCTAAGTTTTCACTTTACAAACTTAGCATTCATCCATTTAGTTTCAATTCATAAACTCATATTAACCTCTAACTCTATTATTTAGCTCCCTTAATCATTCACCCATCCCTATTACACAAAAAACTATATAAAAACCCCCAAAAATACTAAGTATCCCTACCCCATAGCATTATAGCTATATAACCTAAGTTGGGGAAGTACTAAGTCCATTTGGGACTTGTATTAGCCTTTCCGCGTATAAATACTTAGGGTTGATTTAACATTCGGTTAAATTAATAACCATGCTGACCCCCTACACAAAAACCATATTATAGTAGCCCCGTGCATACATTTTATTTGGGTTTCATTGGATATTTTATCAAATGAAAAACCATAACCACCGGCGCTTAACACATATAACCCATATAACCAAAGCTATTACCCCCCTCCGCATTAACAAACAATAAAATATTCCGCAGGCCCCCGTCATTCCAAACCCCGTAGATTTAAACGTCCCCTCTACCGTCCGATCCAAACTGGTTAATCCAACGATGGGCGGCCATATCGGAGCCCCTTATCCGCCGAAGATTAGCATCCAGGTGATGGGCAGTATTGCTGCCATACCCCCGCCATGCATCGATCTCCCAGCGTGATCAGAGCCCCCCTCTGTAATATCGCCCCAGGCCAAAAGTGGTGCGGGGAAAACTAGAAACTGCCTGCCACTTGCCCCCTGACATCAGCTCCCACGTCACCGATGATGTCGCATCCACGTCAGCCCCCCACTCTACTGCAGTACCACCACATCACTCGTTGACATCAGCGCCCCGTCACCATCCTCGTCAGTTGCCACATCACCATCCCATACTTGGTGCTGACATCATCAATCAAATGTGCCAAAAAGCGCCGAAATGTCCAATTTTTGTTAAAAAGCGTGAAAATGACCGTTTTATTTCAATTCTATTGGTTCACTATTGGAGCTCTCTGCATGCCGTTTATGACGAAAGTGCCACCACCATTCCAGATTACTGAACCAAATGAGTTTCTCCTGCAATCTCGACCCCTCAGCTCAGCACTACACCAGTCAAATTGCCCTCTGCGCCATTGAAACAGGTATTTACCCATCCGTTCGCCTGCAAACCCTGTTTTTTCCGCTCTTTCTCCTTTAAAGTGGTTTGGGCATCTGCAAATTAAGACCAAAAGAACTCCAGCACCTAAAAGTGCACATGTAAATTCGCTTGTTGGCCCCTCTGTTCAAAAGCAACCTGGCAAACCTACCCTCCTCTGCAAAATTTCGCCATTAAAACGAACTTTGAGCCCATTTTCGTTGGCATATTCTTCAAACCGCCCATGCATTGAGTTCATTAAATTTGCACAGTGAGGCCATTTTTATATCAAAGCTCAATCTTCAGCTCCTTGACAAAGCCGCAGAGGCAGTGTTCAGTCTTCAGTAGTTGCATTAATCCAAATTCCAGATTACAAACACAGAGAAGTTAAAGATGGCCACTCTAGCAGCACTGAATATCACTCCTCTCAATGCACCTCACAAGGAACTTGAAGCATTGCCTTTAGCTGATAAGGACCACTTAATTCAAGACTTGGTTGGGGACATAAATCACTTGCAGACCTTCTGCCAGCTGAGAAATAATTTCTTGAACAAGTGTGATATGTATGGAATATGGGAATCAAACTTTCCCATTTACTTCCTCCCTTCTATCAACATTTTCCCTGAAATAATCCACCTCTTTGCTGGAAACTATGAGCCAAATCAAAGAGCAATCAAGTCTCCATCTAGGAGCATCCTCTTCCATATAAATCCTGATTCAATCAATAAAATGCTAAACTTCAAGCAAACTTAGCTTCTGGTCCCTCTCTCCATGAAATTCCTACTTGATGAAGGTCCTAAACTCTCTAGCTGAGAAATAGCCCGAATTTCCAAAGTATTCATGAGAGCAGATCGCCAGCCTACAGAGCCTCCTCCTTTTCTCTATGTAAATTTCAATGAAGTAGAAAAGTTGTTAGTTGATATGATCTCTTATGTGTTGGGTTTCAAAACAAGTGAGCACATTGATGAAACTACACTAGTCATGCTGTCTGCATATAGCCCAGGACAGCCCCCTGCTGTCAAGTACAATTATGCCAAATTCATCTCCAATAAGATACATGACCAACTAATGAAACTGGATAGGGAGGGAGTCTTCAAATACTCTTCTTACATCTACCATTTATTCATGTATTATTAGCCAGACTGCTTCCAATGCCCCATCAAAAGATTGGACCCTAAAGGAGAAAAGAGGTTTTTAATTTTCTGGACCTCAGTCTTTCATGAAGTCCACAATTCCCCCTACTCTTACTGTTAGTTCATTGACCTGTTTGTCTATCCAGTTTCTTGTCTCCTGAAGAGAGCTCCTCCTGCTAGGCTATCCTATGACATGCGGAAAATATTGCAGCTTTCAAAGAATTACAAAATAGGTGATTGGTACTTCTACCAGAATCACACTGTCATTAGGATCTATGGCTCTGAGCTCTGTCCCTACAGGCTACCAAGATATGTGCCAATGATACTATTTGCCTTAGAATATTACAGGCAGCTCATTAACTCAGATTTAACTCATTTCCATAGTGCCAAGAAAAAGGCCCACCTGAAATTCAAAGACCAACTAGGCCTCTTTATCATGAATAAGAAAGAAGGTTCGCAAGATGCTGATCAAATATTGAGGGAGAAACTCAAGTTAAAGAGGAGTTTTTGGTGGGTCCTTTATGACCCATAACAATTTTCTAATCAAGATGAGTGGGTGCAAGGTACACTAGTTGAAGAATTCACTCAAGAAGAAATAATGGAGCAAAATGTGAAATATTTGGAAAAAACTCTTGACTTGGATTCTTGTGAGTAGGTGACATTAAAACTTCCACGACAAGTCGAAGAAGGCACATCTACTACTGCAGCTTCACAAGCTGCCCAAGGAAGATCTACACCAGCAACAGGTACAACAAAAGGCAAGGAGGTGATGGATGTAGAGCGGGAAATAGGGACAGAACAGCCTACCACCTCAAAGGGGCAGAGTGAAGGGAAAGCCCCTCCATAGCAGGCTGAGGCATCACAGATTCCAGCTTTACAGACTCCTCTTAATGAGGAAAGAGGTAAGAAACGGGATAGGGAAGAGACCACACCTTCAAGTGGGTCAGCACAACAACCAGAAGCCAAAAGACAAAGAGTTGACCCTCAAGTTGAGGAAGAAATTAGTGAATAAATCATACAGAATCCGAGGAAGGAGAGAGAAACAAGCCAACAAACAACTACCAGCTCATTCCAACAAGAGCATGAGAGGCAGCATGGTATGGAGGTGTCTTCCTCTAGGCAGCAAAGCAAACAACCATCTGGCATTAAAGGAACTTTGATGGAAATCAAGGCCCAGAATGAGCTATTAAGAATACAGTTGTATGATCAATTCATTAAAGCAACACCCTCCAAACAACAAAGATTGATGACAGCTTATGACATCAAGGAGGAGAAAATGATCTTAAACCATTTCAAGCCTAAAGTTCCACAACCCCAAATAGCTGCAGATTACATAAAGAAAAACCTAGAGGTCCTCGCCAAAGACATACACCCGATGGACCAAATAGAGCTTCACAAGAAAACACGTGAAATAGTTTATGCCACTCTAGCAGACAAGGCTATGCTGGCCCATCAATTGAAGGAATCATTAAAAAATACAAACACTCAGTTGGATTTACAGAGAATGTCTTCCTCAGCCAAAGATAACCGAATAAAGACATTGGAGGAAATTATTGTGGATCTAGGGGATAATCCTAAGGATGCCAAGGGCATCAAGGCCCTTATGAAGAAGAAAGAATATGATATTGCTGCACTCAAAAAACAAGTGAAGTTGCCTGCAACTATCCACCCTCAAACTGCAGAACTTGTACAAGAGAAAGAAGTTGATGATAATATAGATCTGCTCATGAGGATGAATCAAAGAATAATACAGATGGAGGAAAAGTTGAAGAGAGCATTGCAAGGAAAGTAGGGAGAGTCAACCTCCCAACCACCTCAAATAGCTCCAAGTGTTGTCACTGTTCCTCCCACACAAGCAGCAGCAATCCCGCCTATTATCCCAGCATCCACAACAATTACATCAACTACAGATGCTACAGCAGCAACAACAGCAACAACAACAACACCAGAATCTAGCATGAGTATGGAAGAAATGATGAAAGCAGTCAAAGAGCTAGAAGTTCAGGTGACAGAGGTGAAAGAGGCCAAAGAAAAGTTGGCCAAGCTGGAGGCAAGCTATGACAAGTCCAAGATGACAGTGGCTGAGAAAAAAAGAGAAATAAAAGCCTTGGACAACAAAATAAAGGCCTTAGAGAAAGAGCTTACCTTAGACAAGACTTTAGCTGAAATCAAAAAGATTTTGTGGGCCAAAATTGGCCAAGAAATCATTGACCAATGGCGATCAATTCAAGCCATACATGAACAAATCGAATTGATAGGCCTAGCTCAATTTGAGACTCAGAGGGCTAGGGTAGCATTGGGGAATATGCCTGAGCAGGCCAATAAAATGATTCATTTCCTGAACACTCATACCAAAGAGGAATTGGCAACATTAGACATGAGTAGCAGCACAGATACTATTCTGACAGCAAAAAAGGTATTGACCATGAAAAGTTTTGTGCAGACTCTAGAAAGAAAATGCCAGGAAATGCAGGCAGAAATAAATGTCTTCAAGATAAAGATGACAGTGTTGCAGAGCAGAGGATTACCCAGCCTATTGACTAGCGTTGGAAAACTACTGTCCTGTGAACAATATACTACCATAATCAATAACTATGTTTCCAATCAGATTACAGCATCCTCAAGAAACTCAGAAGAAACATGACCTCCCTCTGGACAGAGTCTATATGACAAATTAGAAAACTTGTTTTACATTGAACATGAGATAAGTCATCTTTTTGAGGTTCCACCCAACTTTTATAGATACACTGAAGATGATGAAACACTCATAAAGTTATGAAGATATCAGCTACCTCCAGATGATTGGTGGCAAGCAATGCTAGAAGTTCTACCCAGGTAATTTGATTTATGTTCCCTTCTGATCAGCGACAGATTTTTGGTCAGCCACAGGTCAGCAAACTTAGATATAGAAGCCACCTGTCAAGCAGTAAAAACAACACAAGGAAAGGGTCAAAATTATGACTACAGCGCAATAATAAAAGACCAAGGATGGACAGTAAGACAAAAAAAGCAAGATCCGCAGATTAAAGACGCAGCTCTTGCCGACTCATTCAGTCCAGAAAGTCAAATGTCTCTGACAAATTAGACAGCTATGCACACCAACAATTACTGCAACATTTATTTCCCTCATTTACTTATTTTGAAAAGTTGGTAGAGAAAGTTATTGCATGAAGACTTATCTGCAAGATATTTTGTATTTCATTTTTGTATAAATACCTCCCCATATAATGTATTAGGGGTTGGTAATTTTCTTTCTAGACTGCACTGTTAACTATTAGACTTTTTAAATACAAATTGCAGTTGAAGTTCACTGTCTCTGAACTGTCTGAAGGTGGATTGGATGTTCTGGGACCTGCTACAGAATTCCTGTGTCGTTCTATGGAACAATAAGTTATTCTAAATTATGTTTATGTTTTCTGTGTTTGCAAATTCATATATGTTTCATAATCTTGGTAACAGAGAAGAAGAATAGCATAGGATTTGTTTTAATGCACCATGTGTTCAATCTTTGCTATTAATTACGTTTTCTTCAGGATTAGTCATAAATATGAATTCTTAACTGCTCATGTTTGCACTAATTCCTTCATTTTGAATACTGTTTATGAATTCTCAATTGCTCCTAAGTAATATTCATACACTTTCCCTCTGCCAGCATAATGAAAGATTCTTAATTGCCTTTCATTCCCTGACTTCATTCCATCATTTCCAGATTTGAAGATTGTTCCTAGGTTGCCTATCCTGCTCTATAACACTACCATTTCCCCAAGAAACACTTTCAGTAGTACACTTTCATTAACTTCATTGCCCAATGGAACAAACTGTTTTACACTTGCACCTCAGCTCTGATTGAAATCACCATCCAACAAACTTGAATAAAAACCCTGTTCATCATAACTAGCCTAAAATACTCCAAAACAAAGCTAAATTACGAAGAGAGAGCCCTCTCTGGTTGCAGGTAGGCTAGGACCTACAGCTGAAAGATTGATTAGTGGTTACCTTGGCCGTATTCCCTTCAGGAGGCAGGGAACAACCTGGGTGATAACACAACTGTGAGCTCAATTTGAGTCTCAGTTAATAGATATAAACTAGTAGGACTAGAGTACACAGACTCTCCTTACTGAAACTTAACCACCACTGGTCACAGTAGTATGAGCCCAAACTGAGACTCATACATGACAGGCCTATGTTGAGGAGTTCACTTGAACCTCTCAAGCCTTCTCTGGAGTACACGGACTCTCTAATTCTCTCTGGCTCTATCTCGATACTACCGTTTCTCTGCAGGTCAGCTCGAATTACTTCCTCTGTTCTCTTTTCTTCACTTTCTTACTCGCTTTTCTCATTACCTTACTGCTTTCTAGCCGCTTACTTTGTCTATGTCACTTCGTGGCTTTAAAGCCAATTTGCTTTCTGACTGTTCATTAATGCTTCCTGGCATTCTGGTTCTTCTGGCTCTGTCCATTTGAATTCCCCTATTCAACATCACCATCACTATGTAATGCTTCACAAGGAGGTGGCTACCTGTTTCATAACGAACTGAGTGTTAGTTTTCTTGGAAGTGCTTGAACGGTTGTTATTTTCGTTTAACCCCTAGATTTCCCATGAATATGATTCTTTTTCCAACTCATCGTTCATGCCGGACTTCAAAATTTATATAACTCGCCTATTTACCCCATTGAATCATGTCATCCATCAAATCACATGTCCACCGTCGATCTGGAGCCTCCAAATCCTACAGTCTTTGTTCATATCAGGCGAGTACGTTGCATGACGTTTACCCATCCAATGTGAGAAGTTTTCTGTCTCTTTCACCGGATGCATGGCACCCAGTGTGTGGCATCGGGTGGGAATCGGTTGAATCTTCTTACCACTCGAAGCCCTTCCAATATCCTGCCAGTTTTCGTGTGGGACTCGCCTTTGAAGGAATCGACGAACTTCATATTTTTTTGACTTTCCGGTTCCGATTGCTCAGGGATTTTCCTTCACTGAGGGTTTTCCCAACGATATGCAATTAGCGAATGATTAGCGAAAAGTCACTAATCGCATATCAAAAGTTGCTAATCGCATATCAAAAATCTCCCCCATTTCTCTGAAAGGCCTCCCATTTCACTGTTTCATGGCAGTGCGCGTTACCATGGGCCAACGGTCTGCGCACTTGACCGAGGGTCCTTTTTGCTCCACGTTGCTCACAATTTACAATTGTTCCGAGGGTATTTCTGATAAGCTTGACCTTTGTAAGTCTCTAAAATTTTGGCATGAAATTTTACAGAGTTATAAAAACTTAGAGAGTGTTTTAGGATTCGATTCGGATCATGGCCTTCCCACTGAAAAATCTTTTGGACCACCAAAAGTTGGTTTTTAAGCATCCATCAAGTGAGGGTACATATTCCTCACTTGCTCAATTTCTATCCATTTCACACTGCTTGGTTTTGAACCTTTGAGTCCAATCCTGAGGTACTCAACATCCCCTCTGCACGTTGTTCCCACCTTCCGGTCCAGAACTGTATCTTCCTACAATTCATTAAGATATTCAGGCAACAAATCATCAATAGAAGGCAATTGACTCTGCTCTTTGGGATCTTCAATTAATGAAGGTTCAAATAGTCTCAAGTTGTTTGCATTAACAGCTGAGTAGATGTGCATGTAAGTTGGTAAATCAAGGTGAAAATCATTCTCACCAATTTTCTCAAGTACCTTGAAAGGTCCAACCTTATTGGCTTCAGCTTCTTACCTTCACCTTGCATTCTGTCTTTGCTAATATATAGCTAGACTTGATCACCAACTTGGAAACTATGCTCCATCTGATGCTTATCATTCCTTACCTTGTACTTGGCTTGGATCTTTTCCAATTGTTCATATACTGCCTGGTGAATCTCTTGGATTTGTTCGATGAAATTGGTTGCCTTGTCCACATCATTGTGTCCATCGACTGCTATTTCTTTACTAAAGACAAAATCTAAGGGAGACCTTGGTGTGAAACCAAAACAGGTCTCAAAAGGAGATCTATGTGTAGAATAATGTTTAGCTTGGTTGTAAGCATGTTGCACATAACATAAATGTTCATCCCAAAGTTTGGGATGCTTGCTGCAATAACCTCTGACCAACTGGATCACTGTCCTGTTGACCAGTTTTGTTTGGCCATATGTTTGCAGATGAAAATTTGTGCTCTTCTTCAGTCTAGTGTCCATCAATTCCCATAAACTTGACCAAAATTTCCCAATAAAGCGGTTATCTCAATCAGATATAATGGAAGTGGGTAATCCAAAATGAACCCATACATGCTGAAAGAACAACTTTGTAGTTTGTTCAGCTGTAATCTGTTTGTTACAAGGTATTAAAATTACACATTTTGCTGAACTATCCAACAACAACATATAAATAGTCATGACCTTTTCTAGATTTAGGCAGTCCCCCAACAAAGTCCATGGAAAACACTTTTTCTAAGGATGATAAGGAACTGGTAGTGGAGTGTTACAAGCCTAGTTTTCTATTGTTGGGCTTGCTTTTAGCACACATGGTACATCCTCTTACATATCTAGAAACTGTCTCATTCATTTTTGGCCAATAACAAAATCTTTGCAGCTATGCAACTGTTTTACTTACACCAAAGTGACCTGATATTAGAGAAGTGTTTGCTTCTCAAATTATCTTTACCCTTTCAGTTTGTGGAATTCATAACTTTCCAAAATTACACAAGAGTTGGTCCTTAACATGATAATCCCATTCTTCTACTTGTTTGCTACGACTTAAAGTTGCATATACATCCTTAAAATCTATATCTTGAGCATATAGTTTGATGTAGCTTTCATGCAATACTGAATTATGCTTAAGCATAGTATATGCATTTATTATTGATCTGGACAACATATCTACAACTTTATTGTGTATTCCCTTTTTATATCTGATGACTAGATGAAACTATTGTAGAAAACCCATCCACCTATAGTGTCTTGATTGTTGAAACTTAGTTTAGGAATGTAAATATTGAAGTGGTTGATGACCAGTATGTATAATTGTCTCTTTTCCCATTAAATAATGTTTCCACTTTTTCACACTCCATACTAATGCATACAATTCTTTATCATATGTGGGATAGTTAACTACTACATAATTAAATGTCTCAGAATGATAACATATGGGTTTACCATGTTGCATCAACACTACTCCCATGGCATAGTCACTGGCATTTGTTTCAATCTCAAATGGTCTTTGAAGATCGGGTAGTGCTAGTACTGGCGGTGTACTAATCTTTTCTTTTAAGGTGTCAAAGGATTTCTGCTATTTGCCTCCCCGCTGAAACACTTTGTTCAATCCTGTTAAAGCATGTAAGGGAGATGCAATTAAGGAAAAGTTAGAAATAAACTTTCTCAAATACTGTGCTACTCCTAAGAAGCTTCTAACTTCTGTAGTAGATTTGGGTTTAGGCTAGTTTACAATGACTGCAACCTTAGAGGGATCTATCTTCAATTCACCACCCCCTACAATATGACCCAAATAATTCAAAGATGTTTTGCCAAATTCACATTTTGAGAGCTTAACATAAAGAATTTCTCTTTTCAAAACATCTAGAGTCTGCTTGACATGCTTTAAATGTTCTTCCCATGTTTTACTGAATATAAGAGTCATCCAAATATACAATGAAAAAATCATCAAGAAAAGGTCCGAGTACATCATTCATTACTCTCATGAAAGTAGCAGGAGCATTAGTTAGCCAAAAGGCATAACCAACCACTCATACAATCCATGCTTTGTTTTGAAAGCAGTCTTCCATGCATCTTGCTCTATAACTCTGACTTGATGATAGCCACTATGCAAGTCCAACTTGGAAAAATAAACAGCTTCTTTTAACTGATCTAATAGATCATCTATGCGAGGAAGGGGATAACGATTTTTTATCGTTATCTTATTCAGTGCTCGGTAATCAATGCACATTCTCCATGAGCCATATTTCTTTCTCACCAAGATAATTGGAGACCCACATGGTGATGTGCTAGGTATGATGAACCCTTTCTCAAGCAGCCCCTGTACTTGCTTCTTGATTTCTGCATTTTCTAAAGCAGACAAACTATACATTCTGATGTTAGGCAATGGAGTATCTTGCTACAAATTAATATCATGTACTATTTCCTTTTTGGGTGGCAGACCTTTAGGTTCTTGAAATAGTATATCATATTTTGAAACAACTTTTTCTAGATCAGCTTGCTGTTTAACATCACAACCTTCAAATACATTGGTTTTATCAGGTTTCTTTTCCTTACAACCATCAGTAAAAATTGTTTGCATGAATTTACAATTCTTTTCATCTGCCCCGAGTTTATGAAAGTATAATTATTCTTGAGTTTATGAGCTCTTACAATATATTCGATTCCATCTTTAACGAGTTGATACTTGTTCTCAGATCTATAGAAAATAGCTTTCCTGTCATACAAGTAAGGACTTCATAAAACAATTCCACATATATCCGAAGGAACTATCTCTAACTTAGCCTCATCTACAAATGTTGACCCAAAAGAAAACTTAAGTTTACTTGTCTAGTCACTTGTAGCTTTGCTTTATCACATAACCAACCTAATGGATATGGTTTCTTGTGAGGTGTGGTTAGTAATCACAACTTCTTTACAATTGCTTCAGAAATTAAATTTACTTGTGAACCACTATCAAACAAAGTATCAATCTTTTGATGCTTGGAAAATAACTAGAATATGAAAATGCTCATGTCTTTTCCTCTCATTTTCTTCATTATCAGTAGATTGTGCAGAATTACTAGTAGATGCTTTAGAATTTTTACCTCTTATACCTGTGGTTGCGATTGTTGTTTCAACTCCTGAGTCTAACCCTAAATCCTTTTGAATAGCTATAGCATTCTTCTTCTTTTTTCCCTCAAACTTCTTGGGTCTCAACATTGGATGCAGGATCCGACAATGTTCATCATCATGCCCATCCTTATTATAGTGAGTGAATGAAGATTTGATCTTTTATACAGTATTTGTCTTCCTCTCTTTCCATTTCTGTTTTCTTTTCTCCTTATGTTTGCTTCCAGTGGGTTTTGATGATCCCCCAACTTTTGGGTTCACATTCTTGCCTCTAGCCTCTAGATGTGTAGCCTAAACAGATAACTCATCTATGCTAGTGGTATTAAAAATGAGAATAGTGTGCCTTAAGTAGCCATGTAAACCACCTATATACTTCAGCAGAGTTTGAAGTGAGTCTAAAGAAATTCCTAGAATCAAAGCCCTTTTCCTAAATTCCTCAATGTAACCTTGTACAATTTTCCCTTTTTATTGGTGAAGAGTTTTCCAGCTCATCATGGCTTGTTGCATATAGGCTAGTGGATAGAATTTATTTTTAATTGCATAAACAAATTCACTCCAGACAGAAAGAATTTTACCTTGCTTCTTCATGTCAGCTTGTGTCCTACCTTCCCGCCATACCAAGGCAGTGCCTCCAAGGCATAGGCTAGCCAGCTGAATCTTACTCTTGTCTGAATCAATTCTCTGCACTCTGTAATGAACATCAATCTGTCTAATCCAATTATCGAGCTTCTTTGCATTCAACTCTCCATCATATATCAACAAATCAAATTTAACATCAAATTTAATCAAAGATGTTTTCTTTTTATTTTCGGGGCTACTAGGAGGTGTAGGAAGTTTTTCTTATTTCCCTTTGCCTTTAGAGTGTTCATGGAGGAGAGATTATTCTGCTCCTTTATCTCATTTGGAGTTTGCTGAATCTTCTTCTCTACCTTTCTTAAATTATTTAACATTTCCTCTACCATGGCTTTCATGATCATGAAACCATCCATGAACTGGGATTCTGATTCCAAGGGGTTTTCTTCTGACATTTTCCTCTTAGGGTAGAATCTTCCAATTTCTAGGTTAGTTTAAACCAATTCTTCTTCTCCTAATTTAAGCTTTGATCTAGTTAGCATTCAACAACAAAATCTAGCACAAGCTTGTCTAACCTTAGTAACCTAGAGCTCTGATACCACTTGATCTAGAATTTATCGAGGACAAAGAATGAAAGGTATTACAGACTCATGTGCATGGATATGCGTATTTTACTTTATGCAACAGATCGATAAGATTTCAAAATACATAGACATTGAAGCAGTTAGAGAAAACACAATAGGAAAACATGTAAATACAACAAGTTTAATAAGGATTTCACCCAATTCTCTTGGGCTACGTCTCCTGGTCCAGCCTTTAGTGGTGGCCTCTCTATTATGTTTTCTAAGCCGAGTTTTTACAACAGTGAACTCAACTTGAGTATCACTTAACAGATATAAATCAGTAGGATTGGAGTACACAAACTCTCCTTACTGAAACTCGACCACTACTGGTCACAGTAGTATGAGCCCAAACTGAGACTCATACATGACAGGCCTATGTCAAGGAGTTCGCTTGAACCTCTCAAGCCTTCTCTGGAGTACACAGACTCTTTGACTCTCTATGGCTCTGTCTTGATACTACCTTTGCTATGCAGGTCAACGTGACTTACTTCCTCTGTTCTCTGCTCTTATCTTTCTGATTCGCTTTTCTTACCGCCTTACTACTTTCTAGCTGCTTACTTTGTCTTTGTCAATTCGTGGCTTTAAAGCCAATCTGCTTTCTGACTTTTCATTTCCGCTTCCCGGTGTTTTGGTTCTTCTGCCTCTGTCCATTTGAATTCCCTTTTTCTGTGTGATCATCATTGTGTAATGCTTCATAGGTAGGTGGCCACCTGTTTCATAATGAACTGAGTGCCAGTTCTCTTGGAAGTGTTTGAACAGTCGTTATTTCTATTTAACCCCCAGATTACCCATGAACACGATTCTTCTGCCAACTAATCGTTCATGTTGGACTTCAAACTTTATATAACTTGGCCTGTTTACCCCATTGAATTCAGTCATCTTTCATATCGCATGTCTACCATTGATCTAGAGCCTCCCGATTCTACAGTCTTTGTCCATATCAGGCGGGTAAGTTGCATGACGTATACCTGTCCGATGTGAGTGGTTTTCTCTCTCTTTCATCAGATGTGTGGCACCCAGTGTGTGGCATCGAGCGGGACTCAGTTGAAACCGCTTACCACTCAAAGCCCTTCCAATCTCCTGCCAGTTTTCGTGTGGGACACCACTCTGACGAAATCGGTGAATTCCCTACGATTTTTGACTTTCTGGTTTTGGTGGCTCGGGGCTTTTCCTTCACTGAGGGGTTTGCCTGGCGATATTCAATTAGTGACTTGTTTCTAATCACATATCAAAAACCTCCCCCGTTTCTCCAATAGACCTCCCATTTCGTTGTTTCATGGCAGCGTGTGTTACCATGGGCCAACGGTCTATGCGCTTGACCGAGGGTCCTCGTTGCATCGCACTGCTCACAAGTTAAAACTATTTCAAGAGTATTTCTAATAAGCTCGACCTTTGTAAGTCTCTAAAACTTTGACATGATTTTTTACAAAGTTATAAAAACTTAGAGAGTGTTTTAGGATCCGATTTAGATCAACCCCTCTGGGTGAGGTGAAGATGTTCCTGTACTCCTCCAAAACCTTTCTCATCTGATGTTACCATGTAGAGGATCCTTATCTGGAGGTCGTGGATGTGGCCACAATATTCTTCTTGACCTCAGGTTGAATCATAAGGAAGACGATTTCCCAATCTGGGAAATGATATTACTTAATTGCTTCGTAGAGATAACAGAGATGGAGGTAGGTGGTGCTACCTCCAGTATCCTATATAAATTGTTTCCTAAGGAATTAATAATAGTGCGAGGCCTGTCCTCATACACAACATGACACTTCCACAATTATGGTTAACCTAATAATACATCTAAAAATTCAAGAGGAGAAACATCACAAAGAACATCATCTGTAAAGGGCTTGATGTTGTAGGGAAGGCAACATTATTGGTTGATGTAGAGACCTCGTCCTTGTTGAAGCCACTCGTTGGTGTATGGCTGCGGGTGTGGTGTGGTTCGTAGGCCCAACAACTTCATCACCTCTACTAAAATGATGTTCTTCTGGCTTCCATTGTTGACAATGAACTATAATGGATAATCCTTCACCAACATCTGTGAATGGAAGAGAAGCTCCCCCTCCTAGAGATTTTCTAGTTCAATCTTCTAGATTTTGTTGGTGAAAACAGTGGCTCTAGGCTCTGCGTCAATAATATTCTTCCCTTTTTCATTCCCCTTGTCAGGTTTTGACTGAGATTCAGAACATGCACCTAATTCATAAGCCTTCATCTCGACCACTAGTGATGCATGGATCTTATGGAACTCACACCATTTCCTTGTGTCCCTCTTTGTCTTTATGGTGTTGTTATTTTCTTGCAGCTTTAGAGGGTTTTCCTAGTTCACCCTGCCTTGGCTTGGTCCTTCATTCTATGATTTGGGGGCACCTTTCCCTTGCTTCATATTCACAAATCCAAATTCTTGCTTCTTCTGTTTAAATTTCTACTCGATCTTGACAACGTATCGATAGGTGGCACCAAGCGAGGAGATGTACAAGATATCCATCTCATCCTTGATGTACTTGGGTAGACATCCACAGTACTTGAGTACCAAATGTAACTAAGAACCCTTGGTACCCAACTTCGTACAAAGGGTATGATAAATATTTATGAAATCTAGCATGTATTGGTCCGTCCCCTATCGCAAAGTGGTCCACTTTATGTATTTATCTTCATAGCTCCCGATAGGGTAATATTGTTCATTGATGGCATCCCAGAAAGAATTCCAAGTGGGTGTGGTTGAAAAGAGTGAGGATTCCCTCTCGTCCTTCTAGTCACAGTAGGTTTACCACCAGTCCTTGACATTGGGGGAAAGTTTGAGAAGTACAAAAGTAATATTTTCCTCATTAGAAAAGTCATGAACTAAAAAATATCCTTCCAACAAATTGAACCATATAGCTATGACATTTTCATCTATTTGGCTTTCAAATATGGGAATGTCAAAGTTGACTTGTACCTTAAAGGGAGTGGCACCTCCAAAGTGGCTACTGGATGACGATGTGTCACCTATGGGTAGTCATCGAGGAATCTGGGAAAAGTTATCCATCATCACATTCCTCTATAGCTCGAGGGCATCGTCAAGCAATATTTTGAAAGGATCTCTTGCTCCCTCATCTTTCATTTCTTTCACCATAAGAGGTTAATGGGGTATATGGGTTGGTCTTGCAAAGGTTCAACAAGTTCAATCCCTATATCCTTATACCTTGAGCTCATTGGGGAAATGCAAAGAAAAATAGAGAAATAGTAGACTGCTCTAATACCATCGATCTGAACTTATATAGGAATGCAATAGAATACATATACAAATATATGTAGGTTTTAACCCTATACAAAAATTACATGCAAATGAATTCTTAAAAAATAGAAAATATACAATAGAGAGAAACAAAAAGCAAATACATAGAGATTTTACCATATATCCAAAAACTGGGACTACCTGATTGATTTTTCTTTATATTCCTTTCAATGTTACATTACATATATGTACATGTCAAAGAATTCATAAACCCCAATCCAAAAACCCTGGATTAGAACATAATTGTAGTTCCCTTGACTAGATCTACAACATACCATGGGAAGAAATAGCATGCCCAAAAACATGTGAAAACCCCATGCACAAAACCATAGGTAGGTCCTCCCACCTAATATAGGGTCCAAACAAATTTTCTCAGGGTGTTTCCCTAGACCTCGCGATCCCCATGTTGTGCCTGGCGCAATGAACAAGGGGAGGATATCACCCTCCCATGCATGTGACTAGTTGTGGAAAGAATATAACACACACCCAACAATATAAACATAGATATGAAACATAAATAAAACTTCATTTCATTAATATTAATGAACTAAAATATGCTTACATATAGAGTGGAAATAAACTAGCTCAGGCGATGGTAGTTTATCTCTGAGAAGAGATGTGGTGGATACATGCCTCTAAAATCTATTAAAATGAGGCTCAAGGGTCCTTGTATTATGGAAAAATAAGTGGAAAACCCTAAACAGCCAAAACCCTAACCCCAGGATATGGAACATCAAGAGTTTATGGGCCCTTTTGGGGTTAGTTGGGTAGCTAATTTCCTAGGGTTGTAACTTGGTCATATGATCTTTTTTTGGTGCATACAATATCTTGTTGGAACAATCTCTCTTATTACTATGAGATTTATAGTAGGACCCTTCCAATGGCTATGCACCTACTGTGGACCTCAAAAAAATGTCATTTATGGGGTCAAAATAACATTGGAAATTCAGGACACAAAAACTACTAAAAATAGTAAATGGTGCTATAATCAAGGAAAAAGATGAAATTGACTAGAGGTCTTGGTGGAATAGGTGTGTGGCCACCAATATCCAATTGAATCTTTCATAAGGATAGAACTTATTGACATTATAGAAGGCCAAGAAAAATATTTAGGAATTATTACTAATAATGTAGATTGAATGGAGATTGGTGGGACAAATGTTGGAAGCTTTAATAGAAAGCTCGATACAAGAACTAAATAGTTAAGAAGAATGCTTGAAGAGTCAAGATTAATGATAAAGAGGAGTTTCTTTCACTTGCAACCCAAGGAACATGGTTTTATAATGTCCTATTGTAGTAGAAAATGTCATCTCTATCCATGAGATGGTCAAAAATATTATGCCAAAGGCAACCCATATTTAGCTCTTATCTTCCATCCTATATTGGAGGTACCCTTTCTTGGAGAATTTTTGCATATTTCTTGATCATAACATAGGATGGTATGAACCTTGCGCCTTAAAAAATATAAGAAACTAATAATTATATTCATGTTCAAGGGGAAATGTCCATTAACGATGAATCCAATGCACATGACAAGATTTTACGATCTTAAGACTAGGTCTCCTTAGCATGTATATATAATAGCCAAAGGGTACAATTATAATTAATTCATACCATGGAATTTTCTAGCCTACATAAAGTTATAATAATAGAAATGTAATAACTCCATATCTAGGGATTAATAAGGGGTCTTAGGGTTAAAATGGGGATCATATAGGACTTAACATGCCCATCTGCTTGAAATAAGTGTTGTCTTCAACACTTAAATAACTGCTAGTGATTATGCATGAATAAGTCACCTTCATGTCACTTCTCCATTGGTAGGTTCTTCTATTTTATGAGGCACTCCAAAATTTCTAGATTACTTGGCTACTTAATCATTGTTTCAGGGGTTGTTTTCGCTTCTAGTATGATTTTCCCTTCTTCATTTATCTATGATACACTTTTAAGATTAAAATGAATAACATATCCATGATCTCAAGTAGGTGGAAGACCATTACGAATTACTCCAAATACCTTGGAATGTTTTTTCATAACTGTAAGGAGATCCCATGACATAGATGTTATTGATGTTTGAAGATTTAGTGAACACAATTGTGTAATTACACATTGGTTCCCATTTATGAGTAGTTTTGTCATTCCATTAGAGGTCATCACTTTAAAGGGCTTCCCTTGGATATCTCTATGCTCAATTTACTTTCCTTATGAGGTAAATCTTATGAATAGATATTAAAAATTAAAGGTCACTATTCCCAATGATTGTGACGCCTAATACAAAAATAAAAACACCCATTTTTATTGAAATATGGGATTATCCAATAAATACTCCCCCATAATGAGCTTAATACTATGGCACTTCCTTGAAAAGTTTATAGTACCTCAAATTTTGGTGCTATATATATGAAACGTTTGAATATTTTTGCTAATTTGTAAGTGATGAAGTTATGATTATTGTTGGAATCAATCAACACCAATTTTTAATTTTTGATGTATCCTTCTATATTTAGGGTTTGTGGAGTATTAATGTTGACTAATGCATGATAGGATATTGTTGGAGTATAATAATATAGCTCTATATCTTGTGATGGTTCCAATTATTGATCTTGTTCCTATTTAACATCTATGCATAATAATTTCTTATTACCACATTTATGCCCCTTACTATACCTATTATAACAATTAACCAATTATTTTTCTCTTCTTTCATCCATTTGTTGAGATGCCAACCTTTTTGGTTAAGTGAGGTAAGGAGAGGGAGCATGATGTTTTCTATAGTTGTTGGTGACCAATTTTCTAGTAGCTGTATTCTTTCTTTAAACTTTCCTCACTAGACTGAAAACATGCTATAGAGATTTAGGTTCAAATAGATGCATCTTGTGTTGAATGCCTTCTTTAAAGATCCCATAAAGTGGTCCAACAAATTATTCTTTGAAATGTTCTTTTCCTTGAGACTCAACTTTTGAAATTCTTGAATGTGCTCTATAATGGAACTTTTCTTCGAAGATTTACCAATTGAAAAAAGAATTTATTGTTCTTAGTATCCCCATGAGGTGCTATCAATTCCCTTGCAAAAAGTGACCACAATTTAACAAAATACTTTTTCCATTCATAAATACATTGATAGCATACATGTTGGTCTTGTTATAATAACATGGATGCAATATTTAGTTTTGTTATGATTCCATTTGGTGTAGATCAACATATTGATACATTTGGAATATACAAGTTAGAGGATCATTACCATCAAACTTCCTCATATTGATACTCAAAGTGTAGTAGTTCCTTTTTGTTGACTTGAAGCTATTATGATGTGGATCTTAGATTGAAAATTCATGATTATTGTTCTATGATTCAATATTTGTGCTCTCCAATTGTGTTAATATACTCCCTCATATGTGATTGAGTATCAACATCATGCTTCCTCTTATGATCATGATTTCCTTAGATCTCCATATCTTGTTTTGGGAGATCCTTTAATAGAAGGTTTATAATTATATTTCTCTTTTATCTTTATTCATCTTATTTTCCATTTCATCCTATTGGAAACTTTGTTATACTAAAAGAGCGGGTGGGGGTTGACTCAGTATAAATTTGATACAAACAATTTTATCAAAATTTCCCAAATCAATTAGCACTTAAACTACTAACAACATAATATAAGAACAACAAATTTAATCATGCAAGCAACTTCTAAAACACAACAGGAGAAACAATAAGAAAGGACATTGTGATTTTAGGTGAAACCCTCAAGGGGAAGAAAACCATTGTATTTTTGCTCTACCTCTCTTGTTTTATTAATCTTCAATCATAAAAATTGTTTTACATAGATCTCTTGGCCACCACCAACTAGGAAGCCCCAACTCCCTATATAGAAAGCCCCTACATTTCAGAGGTCCCAACCTTCATAAATAATTTCACTGGCCACAAACAACAAGGAAGCTCCAACTCCCTATCTAGAAATCCAACAGTTTCAAAACCTTCTCAAAAACTTTAGACCATGCTTTCATACATCTTCATAATATGTCCTCTATAATAAAAACACAACAACTAACTTCCTGTAATCAACACAATTAGTAGCAATATATCTCCATCATAAAAACAACATTAAAAAACCTCACACAACCCTCATGTTAGCAAGTAGGAAAATATTGAGAGGGGGGTGAATCAATATTGTAGGAATTTTAATAATTTTATTTCACTTGCAAGATAGTATGACACCTATTAAATTTCTAGCAATTAATTCATATGATCATGGAAAGAAATAGAATAAGTAACACAAATAAAACACAAAATATTCAAAATATTTTTTAATTTACTTCACAAGGAAACCTACTACTTGTCATTACAAAGTTCTTTGGCTACAACTAGAAGGAAGCTACTACTCCCTGATTTATGAACTATAACTAAAAGAAGGTACACCCCCTACTTTTATCAACTTCTACTGAAAGGAGCTCTAACCCCTAACTTTTACCAGCCACTGCTAGAAGGAGATACAACCCCTTCCTTGCAAGCTACATCTTGCTTGACCTCAATGATTAATATTTCATACCATTTTCAAACTCAAATCATGAATACCATTTCCTTTCACAAGAAAATAGTGTTTTACTTCAAACACTCACCACCAACACCATAAGAAACATTTTTAGTAATCCCCTAATCATTGATCAATCCAACTCTATCAATAAACACTGATCAATTCATCATTACTTCACATATTTTCTTTTGTTTGTATAGAAATTTGAGTTGATTATTTTGGTTATTGATCTTTTAGTTAACTCCATCTGAATATCATGCATAAATATTTATTTTTATTCATCTACCACTTTTGTCACATCTTCTCAATCTAATATTTAAGTCTTATAACTCTTCTCCCTTTTCCCTATAAGAAAATTTTAGTTAAACTACTCAAACATGCAATTTTAGATTTTTATAGGTTTTAACTACGACTATCTAAATTTGGTTGACTCCAAATTTAGAAAAACTACTATATCTAACACCAAATATATTCATGTCATTGCTAAAACTTCTCTGACTACTAGATCTCTTGAATAATAGAACTTTCACCACATGACCTTGGTGCTATGACCATGTCACTATAAATTCGGGGTGGAATTAGGTTGGAGCTTTTGCATATTCCATTCTTCACCAACTACTCAAAGGTCTGAATTACTCGCAATCCTTTTGAATTTTCTTTTGAATTTTATAAAACTGTAAAACATTACAAAAATGTGATCCTGGAACAAAGTTTGATGTAGTTTGGAGATCACAGGTCGGGGTGCATTCCTTGCTACTACCACCTTCGACTTACCTTGAGGCCTGATTAGACCAAGATCTTGACATTCTTGTCTATTTTCTTTGTTTTTGTCGAAAATCAAATACACAAAAAAAGCTCACAAAACACATCCCATGGAACAAACTTTGAAGGTTTTTCTACATCACATTGATGATGCCATTTTCACCATATGGTGACTTTTGAGTGGTTCCATATGTCACTTAGATTTGGCCCACTTAACCACCCAAAAATACCGAATTTGCATGCCATGTGTCACTTTATCATTGGTTCCACGTCACTGTTGATGTCATGCTGGTTTCATCATCCACCTATGCATACATATAGTTTTTTATGCCCAAACACAAACTCCCATGTGTCATCCATGTTGTAAATTTGTACGAATGAAAAGGGTCCTAGAAACTCATTTTTTTTTGATGAATTTTATTTATAAATTTAAATAGCCAAAATAGTTAAATACAAAGTCATCGGTCGAGGCGTTTTCTTGTCTATATAAATGCACCAACTCTTGGTCTCTAACTCACTCTGAAGCTCGAATAGGTCCCACAAGGTCAAGGTTTAGGAGCTGGAATGATTCCCTACTAGATTTTGTCATGCTTGATATGACTTTTGACTAAGTTGCAGACCTAACTAGGTCAAGGTTCAGGGTGCATCCAGGACCAACTTGAAACCTTGTCGACTTGGAACCTTTCCCTTCTTTGAATTTTCTCCTCTTACAAGCATTGAACTTTGACCTCCAATAAATTTTGATCCAAGAAGCATTTTTCAGACTTCAATATACCATTGTAAAATTATTTGAGCTCTATCCATTTGAGTGAGTCCCAAGTACACTTGATCTAATCTACTGAACTTAAAATGTCTTCAAAATATATGGACCTTGACCACCTTTTCCTTTCCAATTCTTGAGATGATATTCATTCTTCTTGCAACCATATCCACTTTTACCTTCATCTTCTTGACCTTTGCCATCAAATAAAGAATATTTCTAACATTCTCCCCCTTTAGAATTGTGTTGTGTTGTTCAAAAACCCCCCCATTTATTGATTTAATAGTTAATATTCTATTAATAAATGGGGACCCTTTATAACAAATCCTCCCAAAAAACATAGCACTTAGAGGTGTTTTTTTTTGAATTATTAGAAATAAATTGTTAAATAAATTAAGATATCAAGTCAAATCGCTTTGAGACTAGCAATTCTCGCTTTATCGCATATTTCTGAACCAAGTCTATGAAAGGTTAATTAGTAAACTAGGATTTGCGAATTGTGATAAGGGGTCACCGTAATAAAATTAGGATATCATTGAACTTTCCATTCAAAGCTAAGACTTAAGGCATTTCTTGTAAAATGAAGTGCCTCTCGCAATCTCATATCGACATTCACGAAAATCCCAACTAGCAAAGCCTTTGGAATATGTGAATTTTGATATTGCATCATAGCAAGCCAACACTCATCGTATCATAGTGCTTTACCTAAAGGTCAGTCTTGTGAACTATGAAAAGTTTGTGAAACGCAACGCAACTCAGACCCGATGGAAGTATGCAATAAATTTAATACACTGTAGTTAAGTCTAGTGCTTCATAGAAGATGGCTTTATGCTTTAAGTATTCATTATAATCAAAATGCGCTTTTAACAATAAAAGATATGTTTCTAACCTTGCATCTCGAAGATTTATAAATAACTCTGAAAAGTACACTACCAAAAATGTGATATTGTGATTTGTGATATTGCGATAATCTTATCACAATCAAATAATCAGAATTTTGCACTTTAAAATTTCCATCTTGAATTTTTTCCCTTCTATTTGGTGATGCAATAGTTTAAATGAGTAATAAAGGCCATGATAAAAGATCTTAGTCTGTATTTAATAGGTTTTAATGACATTCATGTTAAGAACGGTTCGATGTGATTTGATATCTTTCATATGAATTTCAAATGAAAGCTCCTTTCTTGTCGCCTTTCTGGGTTAAATGTATCATTTAATTCTTATTTTCATTCTCACCTTGTGTTTATCCGATAATTTCCATTTGATCTATTTTAGGAAACCTCTGAAGGAAACAATGTTAGAAAGAATGGTGAAGAAGGGAAAAGCTACTGCATCTAAGAAATCATATATGATACCACTTTTCTCCCATACCACCTGCAACAAAGATGGAGGAACCACTTCTTTGGAAGCCATGTATAACCTTCATGAAGAAGAAAAACCCAGACCACTAGTAACAAAGGCAACAACTAATGGCCAGGAGTCATCTAAGACCTCTTATTTTGAAACAACATGTTCATTCTTGCACCGAACAACTGCGAGACCAAAGATATTACCATACATAGATATGGTAAAATGGTTAATTGATGATGTAGATGTCTCAGACAAGACTTTTAGGAATAAAAGACAAGAGGTCATGGGGTCTTTCTCAATAGACAATCTACAACTAATGTACCAACTAGTAGAGCCTCAAAAGCTCTATAAAAAAGAATTCCTTGAGCATTTCGCCAAAGAGAACGAGGACCCATTGGACATTACACAGACCTAGAGGTTAGGAAGAGGAAAATTCAAATGGGATAAATCTGGTATGTACTCAATAGCATCCCTCTCTGCCCCTCATAATTTCACAACAACAATGATGTGTAGGTTATTCGGTAAACCTGATAGCACCAAATGTTCTATGGAGTGGTTCCCATTAATTGATGTAGCAGTTAATGAAACAATTATGAATTGGAGTCATATTTCATTAGACAAATTAGCAAAGGCCATTATGGAATATAGAAATAAGAGAAGTGTTTCTTCAAGGATTTTCCCCCCTTTCTTTATGAGTTCTTTCGTTATGGACACAATTTGTTTTTGTTCTCAATTTCCGAATATGGTATGGAAGTGGACTGTACAGAACCTACTTCCCATCCATATATACCATAAAATTTTGTGGGAATCTCAATTCCATCCCTATTTTTACAAAATATTCCAGGGTATTATGCGCTTATTCATAAAACCATTTTTGATAGAACAACCCCAAGGTTTTCTAAAGAGGCCAAAGTAGACATCTTTCCAGTAGCCAGATGGTTCGGTGAAGAGATCTTCACTTACATTAGAGTTTTTGGGAGCATTGTTTCCCTGCATGTCCTCCCATATTACATCCTAGACAAGCTATTGGCTAGGGAAATTGAAACTTACCAGACAGCAGGGGAGGGCGGTTTAACCAGAAGCCTAAAGGAACAGAAGAAAGCCATTTGGCCAACCTTTCCATTGCAATGTCGTGCTTTCGCACTAAAGGACTATGGGCACACAATAAAATAAGCAGAGACTATTATGTCTCTGAAATTGGCCATAGTTCCAGGGAGGTAATATGACCCAAATTAGGTTGCTAAATAATTTACCACTATGGTGAAAGTCAAACAATTTACTCATGAAGAGGAAGCCTTTGATTACCTCTTTCAAGAAGTAGAAACATTTTCGTAAGTCCTACTTTTGGCATCATTACTGTTGAGCCTGGAAGATATTAATTCTTTTCATGTGTATAGGAATAAGAGATTGTTAAAGGTCCCATTAGACCTATTACAGATTGAACCAATAAGAGAACCAACTCCGAGCGTAAGCTTGGAGAGAGGTTCAAAAGAAAATTTTAAAGAAGAAACCCAAGAGAAGTCGACTCATGAGTCAGAGCACTCAGAATGACAATCTCAAAATGAAGGAGAAACAAAAATAAAGATTTTGATAAAGATACAATTGGAAGTACAGAGGAAATGGACAAACAGGCCTTGGAAATGAAGCAAGTAGAGGTTGCTTCTACTTCAGCTCAATTAGGTAAGGCTCCAGTCATTGACCTGGAACAAGAATGGGAACAAGTCAATAAGAAGCTCCAAATAGACACAAATTTTGAGGAAACATATGAATTGCAAACCCCCAAGCAGACCCAGTATAAAGCAAATCTAGAAACAACAAAGCAAGGAGCTACAAGTACTCAGGACATTAAGGTTATTCTTGCTTTTCCTACTTTCGAAATTGTCTTGAGAATTGAAGAGATACCTCCATTAGATATATTATACAGTCCTACCCATTAGGATGTAGTTAAAAGACAAAGGAAGAAAAGGAAACTGGACACCACGACTTTTACGACTCTAGAAAATGAACCAATGGATGTTGTGTTGAAGGACACCCCTATTGACCCATCAGAGAATCTCAAAAAGTTTTTGCAGTTCGTAGGAGCTTATGCCAAAACAACCATTGATAAGGAAATGGAAATCTAAATACTGCTAAAGGAAAAGGAACAAAAAATTTTGTTTCTTGAACAACAATTAGCATAAGCAAAAACTAATTAGCAAGCAGAACAATAGGTAGCCCAACTTCAAAGAGAATTCAAGGCTATGAGATTACAACACCAGGCCAACTGATCAGAAAAGGATTCAGTAATTCATCAAATGCAAGCCATGGTGGATAAATTCAGAGATAACCTGCAAATTGATGAATTCATCAAATAAGCATTTAGACTTAATTCCCTATTAATGCAGCAAGAAGAAATATTCAGCTAAATCCTTACTATGAGACAAGTGATAAATTGACAAACCAAGTAATTGATATGAGGTTTGAATACGAAGAAATCCACAAAACGTTTTCTGAATTTATCACCTGGAAATAATTTAAGGATGGAAGAAGGGCCGACTTACCAATAGTAGAATAATCCCACAAATATATTCTGTTTACAGATTGTGATTTATGGTTGAAACATGCAGAAAGGGTGATAGTGATAGCAGTAGGAACAACAAGCAGTATAATAGAAGCCGTAAATGAAAACCTCCATGGTTCCAAACTTGTCAAAGAGTGCATACCAGGGTTTCTACCAAATGTAAAACAACTAAATCCACAATGGAAACATACATCACAAGAAAAAGAAGAGGTGATTAAATAGCTAACAAGGCTGAATTGGGAGACATACTGACAGTTTCTAGTAAAACCACACAACTAGTATATGACTCTACAGTGTTTAAAAACCTCTACAAAAAAAATTGTGCTAGCTTTGTCAGATGCCATATTTTTTGGGCAATTAAAATTCACAATCATCCAGTCACCTTAGCTGAATACATTTATCGACATTTACAACCTCAGAGATCAAGTTAGAAGATTAACTTAGTTCAAGTTCAAAGGAGCTAGTGATTAGTTAAATTCTATTTTTAGTTTTATTTTTTCCACTCTAAGGAAGGTTCCTTTAAACCTAAAAAAAAATCTATTTTTTAGGCATGTATTCTAGTATTTAAACCCCTCTCATGCATTTAGAGAGAGATCCAAAATTTTATCAAAAACACTTTTCAAGACAGTACACTTCTGTACTCTTAGAGTGTATTGAATTGGATGAAATTTGGTCAATATTGTTGAAGCACGTGAGAAAGACCTATCATATATGATACTTTTATCATATGATTGTGTTTTATTTATGTATTAAGGAATCGCTTTCTATTGATTGTTTTATGTATGAAAGTTTGAATCATAGTTCCACATTATTGCACTTATGTATGATGTTTTAGCTCTAATTTTGTTTTGAATACATGAATGATTTCCATATACGATATAGTTTTCTCAATTGTTTTGTCTAACAATTTATCCAAAACAATTATCATTAAATGATTTCATTTCTTTTGACAGTTGAATGATCTTTATTACCAATTTCTTTAACACCTCATTGTATATCACATATCTCAATTTATTCTAGGGTATATTTATTGTTAGATAATGTTATGTTAAGATATATGCATGTGTTAATTATTTAGATTATATTACTTAGTTGAATCATTCCCTGTTACCTCTTATATCATCCCATCAACATTATCAAATCAATCCTCTCTGGGAAACTGGTCCCATTATCCTCAGTCGGAGCCACTATACCAAATGAAAAAGGAGTTGCTTTCAAGGTTTGGATCGGGTGGTTATCCCCCATGTTATCGCACTGAATTTCAAGGCTTCAACATTTTGGCACTAGAAGGAGGGACTAACTATGAATGGCAAGAAAATATAAACCAGAAAGCCATTCTAAGAGTAAAACTCTGTCACCATCACCTCCAACTTCTTGGTCAAATTCGAAATCCCCAAATAATAGACGTGAAGTTGTGAAGAAATCCTTAGAATCCACTAGTGTTTTTCCAACAAAATCAAATAAATCTTCTTGCATAGAAACTCCCGAAGTTCAATATTTAATTCCTAAATTGCAAGGGATTTCTCTATCTTAGGAATAATATGAATTATCTCAAGCTAGTGTTTCTTCTCAGTTTTCTTCCTCTCAAAGGTCAACCAGATCATAGAGTGAAAATTTTGGGATCCCCTGATTTGAATTTCCTCTACCTCACCCTCGAAGGAAAAATAAGAAAACACAATGTGAAACTCATAGTGACATTCTCTCATCATCACCTAAAACACCCTCATTCATTCCATCATCTTCATCACAAGATCAATCATCCACCCCACCACTCTAGATCGTGATTTAAACTGGTACTAGAGCACAATCCTCCTCTACCCAATCACCTTCAACTACTGTAACATCTTCCTCTACACAGATACCCAAAATGGATCAAATACCATTGACAAATCCAAGAGTTGTTCAAATGGTAGGACCATTACATCCACTACCTTCCCATCCAGAAAATGGTTGCCAAAATTCAACCCTAATGATGGTCAACCTACTGAAGAACACATAAATAACTTCACGTTGTCCATAAATCTAAATGCAATGGTAGAAGAAGATGTAGTTGTAAGATTATTCCCTTATACTTTACAAGGATCAGAAGGATCATGGTGTTTTTCATTACCATTTGGTTCCATTAATAGTTGGGATGCCCTTCAAGAGCAGTTCCTAACCATGTTTGGAGACGACCGATCAACAACTACTCTTCTCAATGATCTCTCCAACTTGAAAGTTGAACCTAGAGAACCAATTAAGGACCTCAATTCATGTTTTAATAAGTTATTAAACAAAATACCAACAGCATCCAAACCCAATGATGAAGTTCAAAATGAATGATACATTTCTACTCTTCCCTCAAATGCAACTATTTTTGTCGATAGGGCTGCCAAACCAACTTTGGTAGAAAACATGACAGAAGTCATAATTGTAGAAAAATGTATTTTAGCTTTAAAAAAGAAGAATGCATTAGAAGAAAGAAAATACAAGAAGGTCACTTTTAGGGACAAATCCAGTAAGAAAGCACCTAAAGACCCTTTTTTATCTTGAAGGTCTACAAAAGGTCCTTAAAACCAATGAAATGGTGGATATTAAAAAGCAGGTAGCTGTGACTTCTTCAAGAAAAGCTTATAGACCTTACAAAAGAAATCCTTCCTCTGATCCTAAACCTCAAACTACAATATCAAATGCTAAATCAGATGTGCAGGAAGAAGAAGTGTCAAAATCCAAAGAACAAACTGATGACGAAGAGATAGTTGAATTACAATGAATGTGGGATTTCATTCTTCCTATGTCAGATAATGAAGAATCACAAGAAGCATTACATGTCACAACCTGGAGCAGGAGCACTATTGATTTGCCACAAACAAATCAAAAACAGAAATCATCAGCTCCAGTTCTCAAAGATAAAGCAATTGTTAATAAATCTTCTCCCAAATCCACTCAAATGACTCCTATTCAATCAAATTCTTCACCTCCAGCTAAAACCCTATTACTATATGATGAAATGGAATACAACATCGTCGAAGATATGAAAAAGACTAGAGCTAATATTGCATTCCATGAGCTTAGCAAGTTAAAACATCAACAAAAGTTGTAGAGTCTCCAAAATTTCTTCAAAATATCATCCACTTTCACCTTTATCGCCACCATTTCACTCACTTGTCGGAACTCCATAACCATATAATCTTTCATTAGCATCCATTTTTATGATTACATGGGGTTACCTTTTTGTTTTCTAAAATATAATGATTTCTAGCATTTTAAGTGAATTTATTGTTAAAACTTAGAAAAATGACATCTACTTGCTACTACTTAAAAGTGGCTTGAGTTTCATGACATGTGTAGGTCATTTGGAAGCTTCCAAGGCACCCTTATGTGGCCTCCAATGTTGAAATTCGAATTCCCTTCAAGATATGGAAGGAGATTTGGATAAAGGTCAAAGAGGATATGTGTCTCATCATTACCTATTTGAGTTGTAACTATATTAGATTGTGTGTTTCATCATTACCTATTTGAATTGTAACTCTATGATATTTTCTAGGGATCTTGGGAGAGAATAATGGACCTCCATTAATGAGGTAGCTTCTTATGTTTTGTATAAATAGGAGAGCCATCTCCTTTCAAAGGCATGTGTAAAGTTGGAGACACTCGGGTGGAAAGTTGAGATTACTTATGTTTTGAATGGAATTTAGATTTAGCACCATGCTCATGAGTGATGTTCACCTTGATTGGTAATGCTTTCACTGGGAGCCTTTAAACTTGCCATTTCTCATTCTTTTGGAGAGGCCACCTATAATGTGTGAGATTTACTGTTTTTCATAGAGTAAGATTTATTGCTTTCATAGATTAATATTTATTTCTCTTATATCATTTCCTATGTGAGAGGTTAAGAGTGATTTTTTTTATTTTCTTTCATATCTAGAGGCTAAGAGTGATTGTTTTTATTTAATTTCACTTCTTTTCCTGTGTGAGAGGTTAAGAATGATTGTTTTCTCTTCCCTTTCATGTCATGTGGTTTTGATTATTCATTTCATAGGATCTTGATTTAATAATGCACACATGATCCCTTAGAGTAGATCTCAGTTCATGCATTTCATTTTTGAAAGAGTGGTGTGCTTTTCAATTCTTGCAACTGTGGTAGATTAAGATTTCAATTCCTACAAGTGTTGTAGATTAAGATTTCAATTCTTACAAGTGTGATTTCAATTCTTCACATTGTACTATAATTGTACTATAATTTCTTTTGAATTGATTGTTGCATTAGAGTAGGTGAATTTGGTTTGTTGTTATTTGGTTTCGTAGTTAGATTGATCTAAATTGAAAATTAATTTCTAGAATATACAATGCATGCAAGCTTCACAAGTTTTACAAAACCCCCGGGTTCACAAATAAATGATAGGTAATTAATTTGTCTCAAAATTTTGGCACCGTTGTCGAGAAAGTGTGCAGAGGAACTAACTTTCAGCCTAGAGTTCATATTTTTTCAGTTTTTTTCTAGATGCATGATTAAAGCATGTAGATGCATAAATCATTTAGCTGCATATCATTCTAAAAATGATATACATTAATTTTTTTCATTTGATACTAACCATTTATGGACAAAGGATCTAGAATGTAGATCAAACATTCTTTCGAGCACAAGGACTACATTGAGGAATGGTATCGGAAAGAGATTGCGCCATGACATTCATCCATTCTTGAAGAGATATTTGCGACAAATCTAAAGGTCAAAATGACTTCTCATGTCCTCATACACAATCAGGTACATTTTGCAAATTTAGGTATGAACGTTCTAGAAAGTCTAATTTGTAAATGGCCCCATTGGAAACATTCATATACTTAAAAAAATAAAAAATCTTTCAAGTAGATAAATTAGGAAAAATAAAATCAAGCTTTATTGCATTTTTTTTAAATCCTTGATTGCATTTTTTAAGTTTTTAGACGTTAAAATCTTTAGATTTATTTATTTATTTTCTTGCATTTTTTACTAACCTCACAAAATTTTTTCAAATAAAAGAATCATGTTTTAATATTAAATAATAAAAAAAATCATGTTAGATTTTCATTTTATATATATATATATATATATATATATATATATATCAATTAAAAAAAATCATGTTTTTGAATAATGGAAATGTAAATTTTTAAATAAAAATTATTAATTTTTTTTTTAAGAGAATTGAGAAATTGACAATTTAGGCTCTCGTGTGACCTGTAAAAAAAAAATTGCATTAGCTTGGAATCCAAATTCAAAAATCCATGATAATAAAAAATTAAAAATTAAAAAAAATCTTGCTTGAACAGGCTGCATATTTGGCACACAGCAGCGAAAACAACGAGTTTCTGTAGTCAAGCCTCATTTGATTCATATCACCCATGTGAGAGCCATCACATTATGATAATCTTGGTAATCTATTGCCAATATGTACTGAGAGAAAAGACCAATATGACTGGTAAAAAAATGAGTGTAGATTTTTACAGTTAGACTCATGTTTCGTGAAGTAATTTTATGAAAAAAAATTTGTTCAAAACAAAAACTAAAAACCAAAAAAAACTATATATATATTATATGAAATGATGGATGCTTAATCCCTCATCAAAAACATACAAAACATTATATTGAGAGATATGATCATTCAGAGGTGTGTAAATGGAAACTCTCCAGTGCTAATGCAGATAGCACTCGATTGCAAAGTTCAAAAACATTGATTTTGTTTCTCAGAATTACGATCCATTGCTTTTCCACACTCTCACTCAAGTCAGGCTCCCAAGACACAACGATATTGTAATCTCTTTTGTCCAGAAAAATACATGGAGGCATCTTCCACTGCTGCACATGGTCACATAACGCCGACCAATTGTTTTTTTCGTTACAAATGCTATCCCAAAGGAAGCACTGTAGCTGTGAGTGATAAAGCACATAATTACTGCACCATATGAATGCAGATTTTCTTGTATTTGATAGAACCCATTTTGAAGAAAGAAGAAATCTAGAGCAGCTTGAGATTGGCAATTTTCTTGCAGGAGAAGAAACAACCATTATTTAATTCCAGTCTGGGAGACCTAACAATTACCTCAGTAGCGAAAATGCATAGTAGTTTTTACCTATCATTTTAAAACGCATTTTGTGACCAAATGAAAATGAATTTCAAAAAAATAAAACATGGGTTTTGTTCAGAACGGGGTTAATTATATTACTCATGAAAAATTTTCTCAGATTTGTAATCATTTGAGAGATTTTCAGGGTTCTCTAGAGCCTTATTTGCTAGATTGTGTGAGAAAAACAGATTTTTCAATTAAATGCATAGACAACAGTTGCAGCCATGCAGAAAGGATCAGATTTGGTTTTGGATGCTATGGTGGTTTGAAAACTCAGAGTTGTGATTTTCTGTCACCTAAATCCATGAATTGGCTACCACATACTTTGAATAAAATCCTTGATCGCCATTTTGTATCTCGCTCCTACCCAGTACATAGAAAAAGTTTTATACATGGCAATGTAGTTTTTTTTTTCGTTGTTTTTTTTTTAATGTTTTTATGTTTTTGTTACGTAGTATTTTTTTTTAATAAATTGATTATATGTTTGGAGTGTTTTCTTATATGTTATGATTTGTTACATTTTTTTTAATATAATGATGTTTTAATGTTTAATATTGTAAATAGGTTGTGTTTTTCTTAACATGTCTTATATGTATAATGTTTTTTATATTATGTATTAATAGAATATAATGTTTGATATATATTTTATGTTTTTACATATGATTTTCTTATTATTATTTTATATGTGTGTGTTTGTTTTGGGATCATTATGTTTAATGTTTTGTTTTTATATTTCACATTTTAATTTTTGTAAATATTTCATTAGTTTTATTTTTTATTTAAAAAAAAACATTGCCATGAAAAATTGTCATAAAATTTTTGATGTGAAAATTCATTTAATGACTGCAGAAAATTGAGAGAAGGTTGTTGTGGTGATTCAATTAAACACACCTGTCGAAGCAAGAAACAAAGGAAAGAATAAAAAAACACAAGACAAAATTAATTGAATAAAGGCAATAAGCTCACCTTAACTAAACATTAATTGTGAATCGAATTTTGTTAAGGTTGATATTTTACATTGTCAAAATCATGATCAAAATTTATCATTGGATTTGTCTAATGATTATGTTTTCAAGCATGATGCAAGAAAGAAGAAGAACTGTAAGGGCATTTTATCTGCAGGATCGATTGATGAATTTTTTATCAAAGATTGTTTTGCAGGAACCATCCAACATTCACAAATAATATTTTTTTTATCTTTATGAAATGTTATGATTCAAACATAAATTGAGGAAATTGTTTTCTTTTAGAAATTTGATTTATTATCATGATTGTGAAATTGGACTAACCATTTGAAACGAAGACACATCATGAACCTGTTAATTATGAAATTTTTTCATATGTTTCAAAAAGAAATTGATCACCTCTCTTTGAACACACTTACGTTTTATTGCAATGTTAGTGCCATGTTTATTTTCAGGTTCCAGGACAATCAGAGAATTGAAGGAAGCCAATTATGCATTATTGGTTTTGTACGACCAATTTCAAGAAACATGAACCAATTGAATCCATTTCTATCATCCATAAATGCCATCATTTTTCCTTTCCAAACTCATAAGCTATCCAAGAATTTTTTGCCAAACATCGTCATCACCATTTTCCTTACGAGAGTCGCATGTTTCCATTTACATTTTCCATAATTTCCATTCATTAACCCATTAATAGAGACTTCCAGCTCGCTTACAGGCTGAGTTTTCCTTTTTCTTTCTATTCACTTGTTTACCCTCTTATCATTTTCCTTTCCATTAAGTAAATCCTGCTTGATCCAAATTTTCCATCCATAGTCCTTCCAAAATCATTATACCATACTCGTATTATATGATGGGGTATTCATTAATGCTCCCCTTCTAACAAGTCTTGGCCAATTGACATAAGCACATTATCTAGGTTCAAAGCTAGAGTCCTTAATAGTACCTTGAGGCTTGTATGTATCAATGATAAGTTCTCTTGCTGACAATCATGGGAATACATCAATGTCCCTTGATCGTTGGATCTTTCAAGTGGCTCAACATCAGCTCATATATTCGCACTTCACAAGATGTACTTAGGTACCTTGGTACTCATTGACATTAATGGCGAGTTTTTCTCACATTTGTTAATGCCATTCATCAACGGCTGGTAATCCAATAACTTCTCTTCATGATCGACAAAAACACATTCATTCGCATGACTAGAATTGTACCATCAGGTTTTGTAGCAAGTGAAGACTATATCATTTTAGAATTTTGTAGCAGATACAATAGATTTGGTAGTAGAAATAAAGAATCCACTTTCACCACCTCATCCACCATTTATGCAACCAAGAAGCAGATGAAATTCTACATTCTATTCCATGATACAGCAAGAGCTACAACTTCTCTACATTTGCACAGTTTGTCCACTTCCTAGGTAAGTAAAGGTATGTTCTTTTATAGCTTTAACCATAGAATTCCTTGAATACTGAAATGATAATTTTTAAAAAATACTTCACCATATTTCCTTTCTCATTTGAAAATAGAAAATCCGTAAACACCTTTAGTTGGGGGGAAGGGACATCCATTTATTATCAAATCCATATCACTTCATTTCATCCTAGCATACTTGTCCTAATCAATTATGATTGCATTATGGTTCAAAAGTTATGTGATTTGCAAATAAATGCCTAAATGATGAGCATATTATATGGTTGATTTAAATATGCATTCTTAAATATGTTCAATGAATCTTGCTACAAAAAAGGGAAACAAGGTATTGAAACACAAGAACCAATACCAATTAAAATTTGGTTGTCACATAAGAACCAACCAAACATGTTGCAATTCAACGTATGAAAAGGAATACTTTGCAAAAAGAAATGAAATTTTCAAATGCAGATTTTAAGGACAATTGATATAAGCCAAGCTCATTCAAAAGAAAATCATGATTAAGCAATGCAGTAGATTGCATGGGGACATGCAATAACGTCAGTTGTGGGGTATGTAGAGTCTCCAAAATGTCTTTAAAATGTCATCCACTTTCACCTTTATCGCCACCATTTCACTCACATGTCAGAACTCCATAGCCATATAATCTTTCATTAGCCTCCACTTTTATGATTACATGGGGTTACCTTTGTGTTTTCCAAAAGCTAATGATTCCTAGTATTTTAAGTGAATTTATGGTTAAAACATAGAAAAATGGCATATACTTGCTAATACTTAAAAGTGGCTTGAGTTTCATGACATGTGTAGGTCATTTGGAAGCTTCCAAGGCACCTTTATGTGCCCTCCAATGCTGAAATTCGAATTCCCCTCATGATATGGAAGGAGATTTGGATAAAGGTCAAAGAGGATATGTGTCTCATCATTACCTATTTGAGTTGTACCTCTATGAGATTGTGTGTCTCATCATTACCTATTTGAATTGTAACTCTACGAGATTTTCTAGGGATCTCAGGAGAGAATAATGGACCTCCATTAATAAGGTAGCTTCTTATGTTTTCGTATAAATAGGAGAACCTTCTCCTTTCAAAGGCATGTGTAAAGTTGGAGATACTCAGGTATAAAGTTATTATTACTTATGTTTTGAATGGAATTTTGATTTAGCACCATGCTCATGAGTGAATTTCACCTTGATTGGTAATGCTTGCACTGAGAGCCTCTCAACTTGCCATCTCTCATGCTTTTGGATTGGACACCTATAATGTGTGAGATTTATTGTTTTTAATAGATTAAGATTTATTGCTTTCATAGATTAAGATTTATTTATTTCACATCTTTTCCTGTGTAAGAAGTTAAGAGTGACTGTTTTTATTTGCTTTCATATCTAGAGGTTAAGATTGATTGTTTTTATTTTCTTTGATATCTAGAGGTTAAGAGCGATTGTTTTTATTTTCTTTCATATCTTTTCCTATGTGAGAGGTTAATAATGATTGTTTTTTATTTCATTTCATGTCATGTGGTTTTGATTATTCATTTCATAGGATCTTGATTTGATAATGCACACATGATCCCTTAGAGTAGATCTCATTTCATGCAATTTCATTTCTGAAAGGGTGGTGTGCTTTTCAATTCATGCAAGTGTGGTAGATTAATATTTAAATTCCTACAAGTGTGATTTCAATTACGCATGTTGTACTATAATTTTACTATAATTTTTTTGAATTTATTGTTGAATTAGAATAGGTGAATTTGGTTCGTCGTTATTTGGTTTCATATTTAGATTGATCTAAATTGAAAATTAATTTCTAGAATATACAGTTCATGCATGCTTCACAAATTTTATGAAACCACCAGGTTGAAAATTAAATAATATGTAATTAATTTGACTCAACAGAAGCTATTTCTTAAAGAATTAAAAGCAGTCTCCACTTCTCCTCTTCATGTTGTGATCTCTCAGGTTGCTCAAGAAATGGGTGGGTCTCCCGGTACTTCATCAGACAAAATGAGTTCAACTGATATTGCTTTAATAGGTGGTAGATCTAAATCCCATACACCTCCATTTATTTTTATTTTTGAAGTCTTCAATAAGAATTTGCACAATGTTTTAGTAGATTCTTGAGCTTCATCCAACATTCTACCAAAAACTATTTGTGCAAAATTGAATGTGGCACTGCAAAAATTTGTTGTTTGCATTATGCATCTAGATCGATCTCAAGTCAAAGTTATAGGATAAATCAATCAGGTCACCATTAGACTCTCATAAAACCTGAAAGTATGTCAATTAATTTAAGTTCTTGTGGCCAATATCCATGAATTATACGGTTTGATCCTCAATATAGATTGGTTTGAAAAAATTCATGGCTATTTTGCAACAGTCTGGTCCCATATGTGGCTTCTTTAAAATGGTAAGATGAATCAAATAAGGGTCGATCGTGAAAAACATTTAAAGTATATCGTCATAGAATTGGAGGGAGAGAATGAACCCGTCGCATACAGTAGAGATATCATTAGAAATAATTGAGTCGAATCATTCCTAGGAAATTTTAATACCCATACCTCGCCCTTTTTGGAAAATTTTGTTACATCACAAGTCAAAAACTATTCTCAAACAAATCCTTCTATATGTATCAATTTTGTAGATAAACCTGTAGTCGAGTCTTCGTTTTGGAAATTATATTTTGATGGATCTAAATCTAACGATGGAGCTAGAGCAGGTTGCATATTGGTTAGCCCCGAAGGGGAAAAACTATGTTAGCATGCAGACTTGAATTTGAATGCACAAATAACACTGTCGAATATGAAGAATTAGTTCAAGGGTTGTACAAAGCCATTGGCATTGATATCAAATATCTTCAAGTATTTGGAGATTTGGAAATTGTAATTAAACAGGTGAGGAATGCTATACATTGTCTCTTTGGACATTTGAAACATTATCAATCACTAGTCCAGGATCTCACCTCACATTTTACAACATTCAAAATTTCCCCAATTCCAAGACTTCAAAATGAAAGTGTCTATCTTTTGGATACTATTGCATCCAGCTCATTCCAGCAAGAGATTATAGTCTTGAACGCTTTTCTATAGAATTAATGTTTATGCCTTCTTTTCCAAAAAACATCACCAATTGGTGAGTTTTTTAATAATGATCTAGATATAATAAATTTTCTAACATTTGATGGCTCTTATGATGACCGAATAACAGATGAAGATCAACATGACAACTAGCTTAAGCAGGAAATAATTGCATATTCCATACCTAAATTCGTGGTTAAGCTGGAAGATCTATATGATCTTAAGGAAAGATTCAAGAAACTTACTATCTCAAATCTTCAAAGTTCAACTTTGAGGTTTGAATTAGTTAATGTTGGAACTTAACTTAAGCCTCAAAATATTAATCTGGGACTTGGTCTTACTTTTGATGAAAGACCAACCTTTATTCATTTGTTAAATAAATACAAAAATGTTTTTTCTTGGAATTATGAAGGTATTAAGACATATGATACTTCCATCATTCAACATACTATTCCTATGATATCTAATGAAAATCTTGTACAACAAAAGTTGAGAAATATTCACCTGAATTTAGAAAATCAGTTCAAGTCTGAATTGAATAAACTTATCAAAGCCAAAATATTTTTTCCTGTTAGGCATTCAAGGTGGGTTTCTAACTTAGTCCGAGTTAGGAAAAATAATGGTGATATTCGAATATGTATATACTTTCATAATATCAACAAAGCTTGTTAGAAGGAAAACTTTCCATTGCCTCCTATATAACATATACTACAATCAGTTGTAAGCTCATAGCTAATGTCTTTTCTGGATGGATTTTCAGGTTATAATTAGATTATCGTACATACAGATGATTGGCTAAAGACCACATTTCGAATCAAATGGGGAACATATTCTTACCAAAAGTTTCCATTTGGATTAATCAATGTTGGTGCAACATTTCAGAGGGCCATGAATATAGCTTTCAAATCTTTGGTAAATAAGAAAGTGGTAATTTATTTATATGACATAACCGTGTATTCAAAAATTGTAGTAATCATTTAAAGGATTTGAAACAAATATTTGAATGTTGTCATAGATATGGAATTTCTCTAAATCCCAAGAAATTTTTCTTTGATTTAAGTGAAGGAAAACTTCTTGTATTTATTGTATCTAAAGATGGTATTCACATTGATCCTAATAAGATAAGATAAATTTCTAAAATCTCTTTTCCTCAATAAAAAATACATGAATTTTGTCCTTTTCTTTTCACAAATTGTTTTACCCCTCCAATCTATGATTAAGAAAAAATGTGTTTTTAAATGGGGATATATTGAGCATGAATCTTTTAATATTATCAAACAAGAAATCATAAATTCTCCCTCTTTAGCAACTCCAAATTTTTCTAATCATTTTATTTTATATACCTTTGCTTTCAAGACATCATATGCAGCTATATGGACACAAGTCAATGAGGACAAAGCCGAAGCACCAATTTCTTTCTTTAGTTCCAATTTGCATGGGGCTGAATTAAATTATTTAGAAGATGAAAAACAAGCTTATGCTATTTTCAAATCAATAAAACATTTCAGAACCTTTCTTCTCAAAACTCACACTAAGGTAGTAGTTCCATTCTCAGCAGTGAGAAATTTACTAATGTAAATAGAAGTGGGTGAGAAAAGAGCAAAATTGGGTAAAAACACTATAAGAGTATGATATTGTGATTAGACCAGCTAAAATTATTAGAGGTCAAGGTTTTTGCAAAATGTAAGTTGGAGCATCCAACTTACCAGCACTATAAGATTCAGATGATGATATACAAATATGTGAGGTAAGCCTCAACGATACTGAATCTAAATATGTTGATATCCTCTTTTATTTTAAAAATGCATATGCCCCTATGAAACTCAGTTACAAAATAAAAATGGCTTTGAGGTTAGAGCTAAGTAATATGAAATCATCAATGATGTTTTTTTTTAGGAAGAATTATGATTCTGTTTTGCTTAGATGCCTTGAAAAATCTGAGGCGGAAAAGGTTTTGCTGGAACTCCATGATGGAACAGCTAGTGGACATTTTGGAGGAGACACAACAACACACAAGATCTTGCATGTTGGATATTATTGGCCAACCTTATTCAAAGATGCTTATGAATATGTAAGGAAATGCAAAATTTGTCAAACAATTGTTGGAAGACATAGCCAACCCGCATACCATTACAACCAATCAACATTGAATAACCATTTGAGCAATGGGGACTAGACATAATAGGTGAGATCATTCCTCATTCTTCAAAGCATATATCCTTACAGCAATTGATTACTTCACTCAGTGGGTATAATCAATTCCACTTAAGGTAGCCAATTCTGAAAACATCATTGAATTTATTGATAAGTTTATTATTACCAGATTTGGACTACCAACTACCCTCATGTTTGACAATGCATCTTATTTCATAGGCAATGCTATGACAAAATTTTCTCTTAAAAGAAGTTTCAAAATTAAATATTCTACTAAATATTATCCTCAGGGAAATGGTTTTGTTGAATCTACAAATAACAATCTCATAACGATCATCAAACGAAATGTTGATCAAAGTCAAAAAAAATTGGCATAAATCTTTAACATTTTCTCTATGGGTAGATTGAATAACACAAAAGGCCCCAATAGGGACTTCTCCTTTTAATTTGGTTTATGGGAAAGAGGTTGTTCTTCCTACAAATGTAACTATTCCCTCTTCAGACCTGGTTCAATTATTGAATAAATTCCTTCCTCTTTTATGCAATTAAGGCAATCGTAAATCCTCAAACTCGAAGAAGACAGAGATAAATTCAAGATTATATATGCTCATCATCATCAGTTAATCAAATCTCCACTTGATGCAAATTTTTCAAGTCCTAAATCCTTCCAACTTGGAGACCTTGTATTGAAGTGGGATAAAGCACACGAGGAAAAAGGTAAGCATACCAAATTCCAAAGAATGTGGCTTGGCCCATTCCATATTGTAGAACAAATTTTCCCATCAACTTTTATATTACAAGATTTATTAGGTAAGACAAATTCTCTACCTGTTAATGGGAATATTTTGAAGAAATATTTTTCATAGAAGATAACCTCTTCTATCCCTGGTACACTATTGCCTTTATTTTTCCTACGAAAATAAAAGTTAAATAGTATTTACTTTTGGCCTTTCAATAAAAAAATATCTCTTTCATAGTTTGATTTTTCGATTGTATAAGTAGAAATTGTTAAGAAAATAATTTTGACATTTGAGACATAAGCTAAGTTCTATTTCTCTGAAACTTGATTTTTTTCCACCAAAATAGTTTATCCTTTGTAAAACCTCAACTTTATAAAGATACCTATGTTCTAGCATCAGTTAAGAAAAGTATATTTAACAAAGCAAAGATTCTTTGAAGATAAGCACCTTCAACTCTATAATTATTAGGCAGAAACTCTTATGGAGTCAATGATTCTTCCCATCTAGTAAAATTTTCTCTTTTTAGAGTGTAATTCTAAAATATGCTAAAACTTAAAGGATAAGAGGTCTCATTGAGGGCTAACTTACCATGTTCATAGGGAAATAATAAAAAGGCATTACCAATATCGCATATCAAAATAGAGTAATGGCTTGATGTTATTTTAATAAAAAGACAAGGGATCTCATAATGAGCCACCTTGTTCAGTTGAGTTACAACCAGTGAATGGCATTGTCAATTTTTGGCCACCAAACCAAGATAATGACCTTTAAGTAGAAAAAAGGAAAAGTTCTAGAAGAAAAAATAAACTGTTTAAAAAAAGAAAGAAAAGCGAATAAGTATATGAGTCTGAATTTATCTCTTAAAATTGCACTCTTATCTGGATGGGATACTGAATTATTGATGGTTAAAAGGTAACCCTGTCGAGGCTATGGACATCTACTGGCAACATAGGCTCTACCTGTGACAAATGAGTATATCTAAAAGATAATCTGTAGGAGCCCCCTAATTTATCTTTAAACCAAGTAAAGACTGATGTAAACAAAGGGATTTTCAAATTGGAGAGGATATAAAGTAGATGGTTATTAGGATAATTTTGTTTTCTTATTCAAAAAAATGTTACTTATCTTAGATTTCATCTAAATTATTATTTTCTGAACTATCTTTATTTTGGAAGTTCTAGAAATTTCAAAAGACAATCAGAGATAACTGGTTCTTCCAATGAATCGCCAATTGTTGTGTTGTTCAACAACCCCCCCCCGCCCTTTATTGATTTAATAGTTAATATTCTATTAATAAATGGGGACCCTTTATAAAAATTCCTCCCAAAAAACTTAGCACTTAAAGGGTTTTTTTTTTTAATTATTAGAAATAAATTGTTAAATATATTAAGATATCAAGTCAAATCCCTTTAAGACTAGAAATTCTCGTTTTATTTCATATCGTTGGACCAAGTGTGTCAAAGGTTAATTAGAAAACTAGGATTTGTGAATTACGATAAGAAGGGATGTTGGCTTAGTGGGCCTTGACCTAGGTTCAGAGTTAGTTGCACCAAAAAAATCCCTACACTAGTGGCCCTTTTGGCATCAATCTGCAGAGTGCAGACTGAAGTCTTTCCCAATGTAGTATGGGGGGATTCTGGAACCAAGTTTTCACATCCAGAGATCAGCGCGATGTCGTTTTATGCCCTAAATGCTCCTTCGTGTAGATCGATAAGCCTTTATGTCTTATCGATATAACTCCCTTTAATCAGCCTCTATACCTCTATGAAGGTATTCAATTGTCTTTCACAGACCTTGAACAGACTAATCAGCTACTTACGCGGATCAAATATTACCCTTAATCAAACAATTACTCAGATTGGCCTAAGTGTTCGATAACTTTAACATACAACAAGATAATCTTCGTGTAAACTGTCAACATCAATTGCGTCTATATAAAATTATAAATCGCGTAATGTCACACATCAATACATCATTATTCCATAAAACCATCACAACATAAAGTGCATTCACATAAGCAGGAGTAAAGAGATAAACACAGGTATTTCTACAACATTCTTCTTTATTAATATTTAGTTCAACTTACAGACTCAAACTTCCCTGCGCACTCAGCCGCAGGGGCCAACGCAGTTAGCTATAGACTCTACTCTAGGCCTCTGTGCACATAGCTGGTGATCCTTTCTTCCTACTCTCCTTCGCTAACTCTCTAGACTTATCCCTATTGGAATTATGAGACAAGTGTTGTCCTTGATGGCAAATCACTCAGATGATAAGTTATAGTGCAGCAAAGTTATTTTCAAGTTCACGGAATTTTATGCAGAGAAAAGTTTACTTCATGTAGAGAAAAGTTCACGGAATTTTATGCAAAGAAAAGTTTATTTCATGTAGAGAAAAGTTCACGGAATTTTATGCAGAGAAAAGTTTATTTCATGTGGAGAAAAGCTCACGCACTTTCATGGTTGGTTCATGGTATTAGTCCCACATTTTTTGATCCTATGGTTTTGGCCCATGGTATTGTTTTATATTATTATTATTATTGAGCCCCATGATCCATGATTTGAGGAAGAGCTTGCCTATATAAAGCAAAGGAGATCATTTGGCTTGAGTATGATTTTGGGTTGAATATCTTAAGATCTGAAATATTGGGTTATTGTTTCAAAAGCTCGATCTATATGAAAGTGAAGTGGAAAGCGAATCTGTGAAGGGTGATCTCTCGAGTGTTGCAGCTGCGGAAGTGCGGAGGCGCCGCAGGAGACACCACAGGAGGCGCCACAGGAGGCGCTGCAGGAGACGCCGCAGGAGGCGCCACAGGAGACGCCACAGAAGGTGTTATGGGTTTAGTTTTCTGTTATTGTGGATCTGGTTATCTGGGTGACTTACTGGTACTTGATCATTTGATATTTATGGATCCAGTTTGAAAATTTATGAAAAGTGGTCCTTGAAAGAAAAGAAGTAGGGGGTTGTAGCTCCCTTCCAGGAGAGACTGGAAAACGAGAGAGAGTTGTAGCTCTCTGCAGGTTGCAGCCTGCGTACTGGTAAAGGACTGCACCAGTACAAGACCATTGTAAAAGGAGTTTCTAATTTGAAAGAAGATAGAGACATATTGCAGCAGGTGGTTTTCACCCACATTGGGTTTCCACCTTATATCTGGTGTTCTTTGATGTGACTGTCTGTTTTTCTTTTTCATGCTCATTGTTTTATGGTACTGATATGCAAAAATAATTCAAAGTATAAATAAGGAAGAATTGTTAAAAGGACTAGATAATACTGATTCACCCCCCCTCTCAGTATTATTTTCAACACATAGTAGTTTGTAGCAGTTAACTAAGTTAAGTTGGCTCAGTAAATTTGATTCAGAAGTCTATCTAGAGTCATGTAGAGTGATCCCTAAATTTTTGGGGCCTGGGTAGAGTTCTTATTGAGTTGTAATTATTTAATTTAGTTTAACTAGTTAAATTCACTTAGACTAGTTTTAATTGTTGGAGGAACTAGTGACTGGTCAAATGAATTAAATTTGATTTATTTCACAGGCAAAGATGAATTAGATAACTGAGAACTCAGTCAAAATAGCTCATCCGTTTCAGTTCAGATGAGGACTAAGTTGAAATTAGCGTTCACTGATAATTCACTCAAAATACCTCATCCATGTTAGTTCAGATGGGGACTAAGTTGACATTAGAGTTCAGGGACAATACACTATGAATTGTAAATTCCTCTAAATTAATAAGGTGATGCATCCAATTAGTTGAAGGCCTATGGATGGATTGCGCATTTATGAGTGAGGAATTTCCCAATTAAATATGAGCTCATTCCCATGGAAACTGTGCAATGAAGTAGGAGCTTGACAGACAACAAATTTGGCTAAGTATTGGCTTGAGCTCATTTGTGAAGTCATGAGATAGTTTTTACTTATGCAGAGATTGTTCAGGATGAATAAGCATTGTATTTTCTTCTCAGATCTTCTTGTTAATGCAATATACAGATAGCGAGGTTTTTAGTTGTTGTTTTCTGTAGAAAAATATTGTGTTATTTGTGATTGAAATTCTTCCTTTTCCACTTTGTAATTTCATTGATCAATTTTTGTTTCCGCTGATGAGTAGAGTAGATTAAAGTCTTTTGTCTAAGCATATTATATAAGCAGTTTGAATCTACAATAAAAATTTACATGGTATCAACGTTGAAATCACTATAGAAGAAGAGAATACGAGTTTGTTGTGTAAGTGAAATCAAATTTGCAGTTTCATACTTCAAAGTCAGCAGAATGTCGTTCTATAGTTTGAGACTTGAGTATACCTTGGAGGGAAGCTCGAATTACATAGCTTGGAAGGATAGGATGGAGGCTGTGTTGGAAGACAACGAGATGAAGGAATGATATCCCGAAGCTTCTAGTGTCTGATGCTAAAGCTCTGGTTGAAAGGATAAAGTGTGTGTCAAAAGTGAGAAGGATTATCCTAGAAGGAGTTCAAGATCATATTGTCCTGAATCTCTACGATAAGGAAACTCCATTTGCAATGTGGAAAGAATTGGCAGACCTGTTTCAAAATAGTAGTGACCACAAGAATTTGGCATTGAAGAACAAACTCAAAACGATCAAGATGGAGAAGGGTGACTCAATTCCGAAGTACTTGACCGAGTTCACCCAATGTCAAGATGAGCTTGGAAGTGTCAGAGTTACTGTTGTAGAAGATGATCTGGTGAGCTTAGCACTTCTAAGACTTCCCAAGAGTTGGCATAGCTACCATGACTCAGTTAATGGGAGGGAAAATCTACCAAAATGGGAGTGATTGGGGTCCAACTTGGTACATGAAGAGATTCAGTGAAACACAAGAGATGGATCCTCATCAAAGCATGATGATGCGGATAAATGTGCCTTAGCTAGAAAGCTGAAGAAAGGGAAGGGGAAGTCATTCCATTTCAAACCAGATTCTAGTCAAGGCGGCAAGAAGCATTAAAGAACTTTTGATATCTAAAATGGGTCTCCTAAGAAAAATGTACAACCAAAATAAAATTTATAAGAACCAATAGGATTCAAGATGATGATGTCAACCATGGGGGATGATTCACCATTTTTGGGGTAAAACGGTAAAAATATTAAAAAAATATAATAATAAAACTACTTTTTCAACTTGTATTTTCAACTTATCTCCCTAATGTTTTACTCAAATTTCAAGCGGAAGTACTCATTAGATGCAAAATTTATTTCCTCATCCAAGGAGTACCGATGTTTCATACTTTTGATGGTCACTGCTACACAAAAAATAATAAATACATGAAAAAATGTGATTGCAATCACATTTTTAATTTATTTCTCCTTTTTTGTGTAGTAGGGTCCATCAAAAGTAGGGAGCATGCAATCATGTTTTTCATGTATTTCTCATTTTTTGTGTAGTAGGGTTCATGGAAAGTAGACAACATGGGTACTCCTTTGATGATGAATCAAATTCTCCATACAATGAGTGTTCCCACTCGAAATTTGAGTAAACCCATAGCGAGATAAGTTGAAAATACAAGTTGAAAAGGTAGTTTTTTTCTTTTTTGCCTCTAAAAATTGATGATGTAATCTAATATTATTTTATTATTTCCACTATTATTTTATAATTTACTTTGGAGGCCCATTTTAGACCAAAAAATTCCCCTAATGAAAGACATGTCAAAAATCAAGTGTTTTCACTATCGCAAGCTCGGACACTACGCCACAAAATGTCTACACAAGAAGGTTGGTAAGAAGCACTCAGGAACAACAGCAAGTTAAGCTCTTGCTTAACAATTTGAACTGGATTTCACTTTCATTGCTTGCATGGTGTCATCGGTGATGGATAGTGTGTGGTACTTGGATAGTGGAGCTTCATTCCATATGATCGACAATAAAGAGATCTTCGGTAACTTGCAGGAGAAGGATCTCCAGATCCATATCGAGATCGGAGATGATGGGAGGTATAGCGCAACCGACATCAATATTATTAACTTTGAGAGGGAGCCTGGTTCTCCCCTCACATTGAGAGATGTCATGTATGTTCCAGGATTGAAGAACTTGGTTTCTATTGCCATGTTGGAGTATCTAGGCTATGATGTGATATTTATTAAGGGAAAGGCTATCCTTCGTTACATAGACACAGGACAGGTGAAGCGGATCGAGGTTCGAGTGAAGAACCTCTACAAATTGGAGGTAAAATATTGCACTGCTTTGAGCACTAAAGGAGAGAAGGTGTACAGTAGAGACATCGGTGAGTTGTGGCATGTAATATTTGGTCACTTTCACTTTAGAGCTTTGAAGATCATGCAAAAAATTTCTACAAGACTTCCCAAGGGTACACTAGTGCAGAGAGACATATGCAAAGGGTGTACATTGGGGAAGTATATCAAATATTCCTTTCATTACAAAGACAATCTAGCACACGTGGTCCTTGATCGTGTTCACTCAAATGTGTGTGGACCATTCTTGATAGCATCCCCGACCAAGCATAGGTGTTATGTAATATTTGTTGATGATTTTTATCATAAGTGTTGGATTTTCTTCATGCGGAAGAAAGATAGGACATTCGTGAAGTTTTGTGAATTTAAAGAACTTGTTAGGAAAGATACTGGCAAGAAATTTAAATCTCTTAGAAGTGATAATGGTGGATAATATGTGTCGAATCCATTCAAGAATTTTTGTGCATAAGAAAGCATTTGACGGGAGTTGATAACACCTCATTAACCACAACAGAATGGGGTGGCTAAAAAGAAGAAGATAAGTATTGTGGGAGCGGAATGGACGATGTTACATTATCAGAGCCTACCATTACACTTGTGGGCCGAAGCATGCAACATAATTGTTTATTTGCAGAACAGAAGCCCTCATCTAATTCTTGAGATAAGTACACGAAAAGAGGCTTTTCAGGGAAGAAACCAGATGTGTCACACTTTAAGATCTTTGGTTCATCAGTCTACTTCCATGTTACCAAACATGCACTGAAAACGCTAGAGCTAACAACTGAGTTGGGCATATTTGTGGGGTACATTGATACACCTCACAACTATAAAGTGTACCTGGAAACCAACAGGATGACAGTGGTTTGCAGAGATGTGAATTTTGATGAAGATAAGGCCATGAGATGTTCCCTTGAGAGAGAGCTTCAACTACATGTAGTTGAGGAGCTTTTACATCCAAAGGAGGAAGCTGAAGATGATGTGGAGTAGCCACATGCAGAGGAGTAGGGAGTGGAAACACCTACTCATGCAGAGACTTCTAGAGATGGGAGAAAGCAGATGAGAGAGGCTAACAAGTTATTGTACGATGCTAAAGAGAATGTGGGAGCACCCACATCACAACACAAGCATAAGAGGAACCCAAATATGTACACTAGCTACATGGCTCTAATGAGTGAGAGTGTAGAGATTGATCCATTCCCATATGAGGAATCAGTGCAACAACTAGTGTAGGTTGATGCCATGGTTGAGGAGTATGACTCCATTATCATAAACAATGTTTGGGAAGTGGTCCCAAGACCAGCAGACAAGTCAATGGTGAGTTCCATAAGGCTTTACAAGGTAAAGAAAGCAGAAAATGGGAGTGTGGAGAAACACAAGGCCAGATTTGTTGCCAAAGGGTTCTCTCAAGTGGAGGGAATTGATTACGATGAGACTTTTGCTCCTGTAGGAAGGTACTCATCAATCATACCTATTCTAGCACTATCAGCGCAGATGGGATGGAAGATACATCAAATAGATGTAAAGACAACATTCCTCAACGACATGATTAAGGAAGATGTGTATATTGAGAAGCAGGAAATTTTTGAGACCTTCAATAGAGATTCACATATGTGCAGACTCAAGCGAGCATTGTATGGACTGGAACAAGAACATCGTGCTTGGTACACTAAGATTGATAGTTATTTCACCGGGTTTGGCTTCACTAAAAGTGAAGCAGATGCGAACCTTTACTATATTGTGGTTGAAGGTAAATTGTTGATTTATGTTTTATAGGATAACAATTTGATTATGACATGTGATGAGAAACTGATCAAGTATTGCAAAGAGGACCTTGCAAGAGAGTTCGAAATGAAGGACTTGGGGCTCATGCATTACTTTCTTGGTATGGAAGTATGGAAAGGATATGAGGATCTGATTGTCTCTCGGGGCACCTATTCCAACAAGATACTGAATAATTTACACATGGAGAGATGCAAACCCATGGAGACTCCTCTAGCTGGTAATTGGAGGAAGGAGGATGTTGTTGGGTTGTGTTATATTCTTTCCATAACTAGAGGCCCTAATTAATCGGGGGGTTAGAGGAGGGGAAGAGCAGCAGCCCCTGCTGTGTAGTGGGTTTGAGGGGGCTGGGTAGCCCTCCTCTACAAGTTCTGAGGCAAGGCCCTATGGAATTTTTTTTTTGGACCCTAATTAGGTTGCGCGAACCTACCTAAGGTTTTCTGCATGGTTTTCGCACATGGTTTGGACGTGATGGTTTATGGTCCATGGTATTGGATGCTTCAGAATGTATAAATATGTATTATAACATTGAAAGGAACATAATGAAAAATCAATATGGTAGTCCTAGTTTTAGGATCCAGGGGAAAATCTCTGTGTATATGTGTTTTATGTGTTATGCTTTCGCATTGTTTATTTTCTGTGTTTTAGAATTTGTATGCAAGTAATTTCTGTATGGGGTTAAAACCTACAAATGCTACTTCTCGTGAAGTAGTGGAGGATACTATTTATAGATAGTGTGTCGGTTCACTTATGTATTTAGTGAACACACGACAGGACATGTGTTATGCAATTAACCATCTTAGTCAAGCCATGGTTAATCCAACCAAACTGTATTGGAAGGTAGCTAAACATTTGTTGAGATACCTCAGAGGCACCACTAAGTTTGGTTTTTGGTATAAACGGACAAAGGGAGTGAAGTTTCAAAGCTTCACAAATGTAGATTGGAAATGAATCCCATTTGAAAGGAGGAGCACATTAGGGGGGATCTTTAGTATTGGGTCAACAATAATTTCTTGGTATAGCAGGAACCAAAGATCAGTTACACTCATTTTAGCAGAAACATAGTACATGGCTTCTAGTCAAGCAACTTGTGAGGCTATATGGATGAGGAAAATTCATGTTGATTTATTTGGTCACAATGATATATTGTGACAATCAGAGTTGTATCAAAGTCTCTGAAAATCTAGTTTTTCATGACTTGTCCAAGTATATTGACAACTGGTATCACCATCTACGAGATTGTGTGAAGAGGAGAATCATGTTCCTGGATTACATTCCTACAGAGGAGCGGGATGAAGATATTTTGATAAAGGCATTGTCAGTATGCAAATTAGAGTTTCACAGAGGCAGGATTGGGGTAGTAGATAATCCCTTTATTGTTGAGAGGGAGTGTTAAAAATAGCAACAAGAAAATCCTAATTTAATTTATCCTTGAACTAAATTGGGAATTAAATTGTAAGTCTATTCTCATAGTAGCTTCTAGCAGTTAACTGAGTTAAGTTGACTTAGTTCACTCAATATATTCAAGTTGGAAGTCTATCTAGAGTCATGTAGAGTGATCCCTTAATTTTAGGGGCTCAGGTTGAATTATTATTGAGTTGTAATTATTTAATTCAGCTTAACTGAGTTAAATTTAGTTAAACTAGTTCTCACTGTTGGAGAAACTAGTGAGTGGTCAAGTGAATTAAATTGGATTTAATTTACATGTAGTGATGAATGAGATAACTGACAATTCATTCAAAATAGCTCATGCATGTTAGTTACGATGAAGACCCAGTTGAGATTAAAGCGCAAGGATAACGTAATATCAATTGTAAATTCATCTAAATTAAACAAGTGATGCATGAAATCAGTAGAAGACCTATGGATGGATTGCACAGTTATTAGTGAGGATTTTCCCAATTAAATATGGGTTAATTCCTTTGGAAATTGTGCAATGAAGTAGAACCTTCGCAGGCAGTAGATTTGGCTAAGTATTAGCCTGAGATGGTTTGTTTAATAGTGAGACAATTTGTACTTATGTAGAGATTGTTTGGGTTGAACAAGCATTGTATTTTCTTCTCATATCTTCTGGTTAATACAATATACAGATAGCAGGGTTTTTAGATCTTTCTTTCCCAGAAAAATATTGTGTTATGTGTGATTGAAATTCTTTCTTTTCTGCATCGTGATTTCATCGATCAATTTTTGTTTTCGTTGATGAGTAGAGTAGATTCAAGTCTTTTGTTTTATCATATTACATAAGCAATTTGAATCTACAGTAACAATATACAAAGGTGAAGACAACAAAGCCACAAATACTGAGAAGAGATTTTGAAATGATATGTATGAAGAAGTCTGAAGCAATAGACTCACTTTTTACACAATTTATTGGAGTGGTAACTCGAATCAAATATCATACTGAGACACTTGAAGAAAAGAGAAAATTTTAATTTTTCTAAGAAGTTTACCAACAATTTGATACTATTATTGTGGTCATAGAGGAGACAAATGATATCTCATAGTTTTCAATGGATGAGATTCATGCATCACTGATTTCTCATGAACATAGACTGAGTAGAACAACAAATAATTCATTAGGACATGCTTTCAAGACACAGGTCTTAGTTGGTCGAGGCAGAGGCAAAGGAAGATCAAAATATAGAGGTAGAGGAAGAAGTCCACATAGAGGTGGAAGAAGCAACTTTTCAAGATCAAGTGGAAGAGACAACGCTCAAAATCTATCAAAATCCAAGCCAAAATCAAGCACAAGGTTTAAGTGTTGGAAAGAATGTTAATACTGAGAGGGGGTGAATCAATGTTAAGGCTAATTTTACTTTTTATGCCAGTTTATTTTTCACTCATTCACGTGGCATCCACTAAATGAGAGAAACCATTAACAAACCATAACATCAACCATATGAATCAACACCAGCATACACATCATGAGCAACACAAATATGACACAAAGGTTTTACGTGGAAACCTGTTCGGGAAAAAACCACCAAATCTTTTTGTTGTTATTGATGTAAAATAAGAGTACCTACTCTATTACATCAATTTCTTTGTGAGGCACCACTCGCAGAAAGCACCAACTCCCTTTGACTTTTTTCTAGCACCAACTCCCTCCTTTTGTAGACACCTGATCATCTTACCAGAAACACCATGTAAAGCAACAAATTCACAGATTTGTTGCAAGCAATAACTTGTAAGAGGTACCAACCCCCAAGCCTTCTCAGACACCCCCTAGAGATGGAAGCACTAGCTTCCTGTATGCAGGCTCCAACCCACACTAAATAATGAACTAATGTTCACTGTTTATGGCAGCCACTTTGCCCCATGTCAGCTTTGTTCTCTTCAGCCCTTGGCCCATGCAACATTCTTTTTCCTCTACTCTCAACAACATACATTCAGAAATCTATTATTCTCTTCTCACTCTATAGTAACACCTTGCTCTCATTCCTATGCTCTTAACAACATACGCTCATCCCTCAACCTTCTTCTTGTACTCTGGCACTTTTAGCCTTTAACACAGTAGCACAGGCTCTCTCTCAGGGTCTCTTTCCTCTTCTTAGGCACTCTCAACCTCTTCTTACAAGAACGGGCTCAATTGGCCTCACACAATAGCGCACACACATGCATAAATCTCTTGACATAGCTCTCTCACCAATGCTGCATTTCCCCACATTTCTCAATTCTAATCATGGGTTGTGTTCTTGTCCTGTGTTGTGATCAATGTTGTCTCTATCAGCCATCACTCTGCTATATACATTGCCCAAGAGTACTCCTGAATTTTTTTCCATGTTTCTCTTGCGTCTCTTGCTTGAACTTTGTTTTCGCATTAAACATGAGAATGGGCGCTTGAGTGTCTCCATTTTGAGACATGAATCCTCAGTCAACCTGCACACTCCAACAAGGAACCTCTCCTTTCCATGAACACGTCTCCTGTCCCCAAGGCTCTGATATTCGTTCAATTCCCTGAAGCATGCACACATGAAATATTGGCAAGATAGACTCCATTGAATCATCCTGAGAAATTGTGGTCTTCTCTGTCACTAACCCAATGAACTCTACCGTCGCCATTTATTCTAGCGACCAATTCCCTTTTAAATCTCTTAGTTGTTGACTCATTCATTCACCATACACTTCTATGTTTTTATATCAAAGCCTCTCATTTCATAACTTTTATTGAAGTGACCTTAAGTAATCACGAGCTTTTGATTGACCTTTTGCTTAGCCTCTTTTTGTTTTTCCAGCATAGGACCATGTGTTGTGATTGGTGGCTTCAACACCACTATATTGGAATTTTGGAGCCCCGTGTATTGTAAATTTTTATTAACATGGGATTAGGATATTACAAAGTCCAAAGCTTGGCCTTTAGCCCCTTCTGCTTATCCCCTTATCGCACTTCCTCCATGGGACTGGGAGCTCTGACTGATGGCATAACTCTTAGGTGTTAAGGCCTTCAGGATCCCACATAGGCCTATCTCCTTGTGTATTTTCTCTCCGTCCTTGCTTTTTTGGGCTTCCACAAACAAGCTCCAAACACATCAGAGATCCCTATATCAGGTCTTTCTTCGAATTATAATTATAGAGATGTTACAAAATATCCAACCTCTAAAGTACCTACATGGTGTATCCTCAACACTTAGGTTTTAGGCCCTTATCTGTTCCCTTATTTCTTTGGATCTCCACAACCAAGCGCTAAACAACAACAAAGTTCCCTAGTATTGAGAATTTCTTGAAAATCAGTTAACAAGGATTTGTGAAATCCCAACCTCTAATATTCTGACCTCTGAAATGGTGTCATGCTCTTGTCATCATCTCCACATGGCATCTCCTTAGTGGTGACGCGTGTCACCCAAATTTTCCCCATTAGGCCATCCAATAGTGTTGATTCTGACTACCATGTGTCCTCCATACTGTCACGTCATCTTGATGTCATCTTCCATTGTCAGCTCCTCAGGGCCAATCAACTGTTGCCATGTGTCCTATTAGAGGAGAGAGAAAGGGTCGATGGGTGCATGTTTTTGCAAGAAAATTCCTTTTTAAACTTTGTTCCTCACAACCATGAAGCTTCTGAAAGAATTAAAATTATAACGACTTACGAGGTTCTGAAATCTCTAGGCTTTGATATTATAAGGTTCTCTCCCGCTATGATATTCAACCCTTTTGATATTGGGCTTTGATGTCATGAGCCTTCTGATATTGGGTTCTGATATTCTTGTTGCTTAGCCTTTTCGATATCCAACGTTTTGATAATTGGCTCCTGAGACTCCAACCCTCCAATATTCTGACCTCTGATATTACGACCTCCAATATTCTGAGGCTTTGAGCCTTCCAAGGTTCCAAGGACTTCCTTCTTCATGTAGAGGCTCCACCATCATCTTGTTGAGCTTGGAATTTCTGCAAACTTTGGTCATGCGCCAAGACTCCAATCACCTTTTAATGCTACTATCATGGATGTAAGTCACCAAAATTTGATTGGGAATAACTCCTTATCCAAGAGGCCATTTACAGACTTCCACATACCATTGGAAATCTCTTTCAGAGCACTTTCTACTAGATAAGGCCCCTTGTAGGATTTCAGCCCATTTTCTACCTAAAAAATGGTTGAAAACTATTTGTTGTTCTTTTCAGCTTGACCCTTCTTCTTGTGCCTGGAATCTTAGACTCCCAACCACCATAGTCATCATTTTATGGCTTATCCAATAAGTCTGATACTATGGTGATTTTCTACCAAAGAATGCAGTAACCATAGGACTCCCCCTGATCTTGACACATCAAGCATATCAATGATGGCATCTTTTTCCATGACAGATAACCTAGTGGACATCAAATCCAACATCTACTACCACAAACATCCATGCTAGTCTCGTTGACATTAATTCCAACACTCTTTCCAACTATAGACAATGTCAACTTCCCAACATGATTTTTGAATTCATTGCCAACGCACTTGCATCCACTAGCCATCCAGACAATGCAAACTCTCCAACATAAAGGTATGATAAATCTCAAGTTCAATGGCATTATTGCAAGAAGTAGGGACATTATGCAAGTGGGTGTAGAAAGAAGAAATATGATCTTAGTAAACCAAATTCAAATTTTACAAAAGAAAATCAAAACCAAGATAGTATGTTTTTAGCTTGCAATTCAACACAAGAGAATCAAAAGGATGTATAGTTTATAGACTCAGGTTGCAACAATCATATGATAGGAAACAAAGAAATGCTTTCTAATTTGGATGAAAGTGTGAAATGTAAATTCACATTAGGGACTGATAACAAAGTGTGTGTCATGGAAAAAGGAAGAATGAATGTTCTAACCAGGAAGGGGGAGAAGAAATATATTTCAGTTGCGTATTTTGTGTCAATTTTAAAGCACAATATAATAAGTATTTGACATCTTATGCAAAAGATGTACAAATTATTTTACAAAAATTGATAATACACAATCTTGAATAAATTTTGAAGCAAAAAACTCATTGCAAAAGTTCAAATGACAAGCAATATAATTTTCCCCCAAAAGATAAAATTAGATTTGAAGGTATATGGTGTGCAAGAACGACTTTTAATGAATTCACAAGAAGAAAAAGGAAAAAATGCAGCTATCAAAAAAATAACTTTTCAAGCAAAGATAAAAGATGAAAATTGGCTATGGAATCTAATATTTGGGTATCTTAGCTTTGGAGGTCAAAAAGTTATACACACAAAATAAATGGTGACGTGTTTGCCACTTATAGAAAAACCATAGAGAATATGTGATGGATGAATCTTGGGAAAACAACATCGAGAATCACTTTGATCAGGAAAGTCAATAAGGGTAAAGGCACCCTTGGTAATCATCCATTCAAATTTGTGTGGACCAATGCATACACCATCAATTGGTGGAGGTTATTATTTCTTGACATTTATAGATGACTACATAAGGAAGATATCAGTTTCCTTTCTAAGACATCAAAATTTAGTGTTTCAACACTTACAACGATTCAAATAAATTTTTGAAAGACAAAGTGGGCACTACATCAAAGCTTTGAAAATTGATAGAGGTGGTGAATACATATCAAATTACATTCTATGTTTTCAATGGAGCATGGGATTCACAAAAAATTTACAACAAGGTACACACCTTAGCAAAATGGTGTTGCAGAAAATAAAAAAAGAACAATTATGGAAATGAAAAGGGGTATGTTAAAGGAAAAGAATTTTGAAAATTATTATTTGGTTGAAGTTGTATCTTACACAACTTATATTATAAATAGATGTCCAATGAAAAGGGAAATGAACGTGGTTCTTGAAGAAGATTGGAGTGGAAGAAAACATAGTGTCACTCACATGAGAGTGTTTGGATGTGTGTCCTATACAAACGTCCCAGATGAATTGAGAAAGGAATTGGATAACAAGGGGGAGAAATGCACATTTGTTGGCTATAATGATGAACCCAAGGCATATAAGCTCTATCATCTAATAACCAAAAAGGTAGTAATCAACATAAATGTACAATTCATAGAAGAGGAAGCATGGGATGGAAGTTTGGAGAAGAAAATTAATGTAAATGCGTGTCTACCATAAGAAGACAAATATCAATCAACATTAGCAAGTAATTATTCAATGGTGACATCTCCTAAACCTATTCAATCTCAACAAAGTGGTCCTCAAGTGACACCTTGAAGAATGAATAGGATATTGTCATGCATTCAAGCAAATACTCCTCCAAGTGCGTAAAAAAGATCAACAACCGCACATTCTCTAAGCTCAACATCAAGTGAGACATCAAATCCATCTTTCACAAGCACGAGAATATAAAAAATCATAAATTTGAGTGAGATTTATGAGTAAAATGGATAACATAGTAGCACATGTTTGAGTTCTCTTTATTCTCTGTTTTTTTGTGTAGAAGAATGTCAAGTATGGAATCCCCCATAGCATGGTTTTGGGGCTCAAAGCCCAAGTTTTGGTCAATTGTATTGTAAGACTCCGTGAATTGCGAGCGCGGAGCACGAAGTCTAGGATGAGTCATAGGGTTGTCCATCCTAAAATATTGTAATTTAATGTAAAGTTGTGTCGGCCTACCCATGGTCCGCAGACCATGGGATTGTATAAATAGAGCGAGGCTCTAAGTGTAAAGGTAGATAAGGAAGAATAGATAGAATAACGAAGGCATGGTTCAGGGTTAGAGTTGGATCTGAAGTGTGTGGGATCATAGTAGTAGGAAGAGGCTCTGCAACTGAGTGCACAGAGGCCTAGTAGAGTTTGCAGCTGAGTGCGCGGACCACTGCAACTGAGTGCGCAGGGTGGAGTCGGGTTGTACGTGGAATTGAAACTTAATAAAGAGAATTTTACTCTGTGCATTTGTTCTTGAATCCATATTTTGATGTTATACATTACTTTTACTTTGTTTATTTACTCCGTGCACTTGATGAATACTCATATGAATGCTTATATATGAAAATAATTTAAGTAATAAGCTAATAGAGCCTAACTAAAGAAGACTTGGGTAAATAACATGGGTTATGCTGCAACTAGAACTATGCGAAGATAGTATCACAGGGTGCAGGGTACCCGCTGGTGTGCGTAGTGTAGTAAGTGCGAAGGTTGGGCTGCGTACCAATCACCTCATATCACACATCTCCAGTGTGCGGAAACCTGGTTATAGCACCCTCCCATACTACTTTGGGTGAGACGTCAGTCCGCGCTCCACGAACTTTTGCCGAAAGGGCCAGTAGTACTGAGATTTGCTTGGCTAAATCACTTCTAAACCTGAGTCAGGCCCCACTAAGCCAACAAATGGTTTCGTTGCTAGAACCAGGATTTGCATAAGGGATGTATGATGTCGTGCCACTGGAACCCAACAAAGAAGGAAATTGAAGAGTGGTTGGACAAGAAGATTCACGAGTTCGTGATACAGGAAAATAGAACTCTGCAAGTATCTGAAGAAAAGTGGTTGGAGTGCTACGTGTATACGAAAATCCATGAGATTTTATTTACATCATTTATTTCTGAGTTGTATGAGTGGACTGTGAGGTTAGCCAACAATGAAGGAAGGTTTAGGCTTGACCAACCGATAGTGTGCACTCCGAAATTAGTGCGCAGATAAGAAGCATCAGAAGATAAGAGCACGTGGGCTGTGGACCATTGGCTCGACCGGATAATAGGAGGATTTATCGTTGAGTTTGCGGTAGACATGACCATGAGCTGCAATGAGGTAGAGAGACGCTTTCTCAAAGGACCGTGAGGTAAGTGTATTAAATCTTTGAATACTTGGATTAAGATGCCATTATGTGAAAAAAGGGTCATGCGAATACATTAATGTTTGGGACTACGCGGAGTAGAAAGATCTACAAAAATAATGAAGAATTAGAAAACAATTCGTTAATTTCACCTTCGCAAGAGAGCGAGGAAGAGTTCACTAAGGTTTCTTTAAGAAGAATGGCCAGTTTGATAAGGCAGCGCATTCCGCAGTTACCACCTCCACCCACACCGCCACCCGCTTTCACCTCCCTCACCTCCATCTCCACCCACTCCACCTCCACCACCTCCACAGTGCAGTATGGCGAGTGTGATCAAACCACCAGTATTCAGAGTGGTAGGGAATGAAGATTCATACCAATTCTGGTTCGTGGTAAGAGGAGTATGGGAATCACAAGGTTTCACGGATGACAATATTAAGAAGGCTACATTGGTGAGTGTGTTGCAGGATTGTGCATTGAGATGGTATATCAAGCGCTCTAACGACCACCCAAACGCAGGGATAGCATAGATCCAAAACGCGCTGAACAAGGAATTTAGCAGGAAAAAATCACAAACACAATCAATCATTGGGCTTAAAGAAATCCAATGCTCCTGAGCAAGACTCCTTGGGATCTGGATCAATGGCTGAAGAGTATGATCCACGAAGAAAATATGATGTTGACAGATGGACAACATCACACATGTTTTGTAGCATATTTGACATCGTACTTGAGGATGGTGCTGTCACAACAAAAACTTTCTACCCAGACTGAAGCGCTGGAAATGGAAATGAGATTACATGAGACCCCGATAGAAGACCCTGGGTTGGGATTTCAACAAATCCACATGCAACTATAGAATCTGTGTTTGGAAATGAAAACTTTGAAGTAGGATAGGGCACCGCGGCCAGAGGCACATAAGGAAGTATGGTGCATAAAATGCAAATACCAGGGCCATGACAAGGACCATTGTCCAGTGTTTGCGAACTACTTGGCAGGAGGAGGGTCAATGCCATTGAGACTAGAGGCACAGGCAGGGTAGAGCGCGACACCCGCTTTAAGGTGCACAATTTGTCAGATAGGAGGGAAACACACGACGAATAGTTGGCATTTGTTGCAGACGTATACACAGACACCCCAACAATTGTTTTATAATTTCTGCAGGTTGGGAGGCCATGATGAGCGCACTTGTCGCAGTTATGAGCTAATGACGGATCAGACCCCTGGCTATAGGATGTAGACAAAAACACGATCCCTCGACTGAGATGGGGGGATGGCATGCGCTGGATTTCAAGGGCGAGGTCGAGGACGAAGTAGAATGGGACCAGGAAGGGGCCATGAACAATTAATTTGTTACAATTGCAGAGGACCAGGGCACTATGCCCGCGACTGTACCAACCCAACAAGGATATCTTATACGTATTGTGGTTAGTTTGATCATGAAACAATAGAATGTCCTACATTGATCACAAGGATGCGCAAAAAAGGGGTATTCCAACCTCCCCCGATTGAGAATATACAAATGATGAGATTTGAGTTGAGCGGAGAGGACCCGAATGTAAACATGATGCTTAGAACCGGTATGCCTAAGGGAGAGGATACGGAGAAGCAGCCAGAGGAAAGTATGTGGGTTCGCAAGGCTCTTGCAAAGGAACCCGAGTTTGAATTAGGATGTGCAAAGGAGACATTCATGGAAGATAAGAAGAGCTTCGTGGAGGCCTCCACTTCAGGTAGTAAGGATCAACCAGACCCAGGAATGGATCCTTCAATGCTCACTACCTTTCTGCAGACGTGCATGAAACTACTGCACGACAACAAGCTAGTTAAAGGAATACATGAACTGATTACTAGGTGTGTGGGGTCAGGAGAACTGCATGTAGTCTCGAAATTGGGGAAGCATGCATTGCACACTGGAAGGGAAATGAGGTTGACTACACAGATTCATGAGTATGAAATGGATCAGGTAATCATAGATTTGGGTTCAGACATGAATGTATTACCAAAGAAAACATGGGAACGCATGGGTAGGCCCACGTTACAATGGTCCCCTATTCAATTATGAATGGCGAACCAACAAAATATTTTGTCCATGGGGAGGTTGGAAGGGGTAACAGTTGATATTGAAGGTGTGAGCGCGCAAGAAAATTTTGAAGTAATACAGATTGTCGATGATATCAATCCTTATCCTTCATTGTTAGGAATAGACTGGGTCACCGATATGAATGGAGTCATCAACTTGAAGAAGCGCAAAATGATCTTCGAGAAAAAGTCACTACGCGTAGTAGTCCCACTGGACCCAGCTGAAGGAGTGCGCTACATTGAACCATTGCACGATGATGATAGCGACGATGATGTCGATTGTATTTACAACATAACTACGCAAGACCAGGATTGGGTGAATCTGACTACAGATGGGAGGATCTCGTGGGAGCGCGAAATATCCTGCACTTCGAGTTCAGACAAAGAAGTAGAGCATTGGCATAATCAATTGCACGAAGTAACAATGCTGAATTGCAACATGATGGTTAGATCACTGCATTGCGTGACAACAAAGCCAAGAAAGTTGCCGTCATATGGTGGATTGACAGTGGTGGATAAATTCCTGAGCAGATTCGAAAGCGCAGTACTGGAACAACAATTGTTCGATACGTTGAAGTGGGTACTGCACGCAACACCCGCATGATGGTGGGGTACAAATCAAGGAAATTTTGAGGATTGGAGTGGATGTATAAGGATGATGTGCCTCTGGTTTGGAAGACCCAAGATTTGAATAAGAATCGGTAAGCAAGGACGGAGCAACTTGCATGCCCACATGTCTCGATGGGTACACACATGTGTTGTGTAGCCCACACAAGCACACCCCAAACTTAGGATCGAAAATCAGAATAGGACGCAGCAGCGAGAAAGGTGATACCTACCACAAACGTTCCACGTGGAAGCATTCAATAAGGTATGCGAAGTCTTGAACATGGTTCACTAGGCAATACGAACGGATTGGGACCTGTGCGTGTCAGCAATTCGATGGGCCTATAGGGCCATGTGCAAAAACATAAGTGCGGAGATGATATTGAAGCCAAGGAGCAGAGTTGAGACCATAATTTTGGAGGAAAGGAATCCTCATATAGTAGCTCCCACAGTTGGGACAGTACGCGAGGACCAGAACGAAGGAATTATGCAACTACGTGAGGGTGAACATATGTAGATTTAGGAAGCCATTTGGGGAGGGAACCTTAAACTTTGTGAACTCGAAGAAGATCAGGTACGACTGAGGAAGAAAAGTATGTTAATGGACGTGGAGATCAAAAAGCTAGGAAACGAAACCATGCAAGAATGTCTCGTCAATAAACTAAGAATGACAAGACAAGATATAAACAGCCATACTACTACATTAGAAGATTGTCGCTGAGAATTTGTCTCTGCTACCATGGTTGCAACCGCACCTTACCAAAAAAGGTAACTGGGGGAGCGCACCGCATGAGGAAGAATGAGTGGTGCTGATTGTCACGAGGGTAATTGAGGAGTTCCTACGAACTAGGCTGGAAGGTGAATTGAAGTCTCGAACAGGTGGTGCGACCACCTGACTAGCTGTAGGGAGAAAAGTCTCAGCACTCCAAGTAGTTGAAAGAGAGCGCGGGACTATAAAAGAGTCTATGAGAGAGTTGCACGATAAGGAGGTTGCATGTAGGATCAACATGTCACAAGGGTCCCGCCCACGAAGAGGGGCTGCGTTGCTGCAGGGGTAGGCTACTATTGAAGGCTCAAAAAATCGGGTCTACAACAAGGGGGATAACCACCCGGTCTGAACCATAATGCAACTTCTTTTCCATTTGGAATAGTGGCTCCGACTGGGGATGGTGGGACCAGTTTCACAATCTATTTATGATGTATGTTCTAGCAGGGTGATGTTTTTCTTTTTTTGGGGTTTTATGGGCTGAATGCTTATTCTAAATCTAATCTATCTTTAAACTATCATATGCAATCTATTGTAATCAGAGAAAACATCTAACTTTAAACTATCTTGGGAGTAACGTTTACTTTAGCAATCTAAAATAATTTCTAAAAGTAATTGATAACGAAAATCATTCAATCACAATGAGAATAAAATACTTTTAAAAGTGAATTGTTTCGTCTAAAAAGTTAGCTGAAACAGTTATGAGAAATATATTGCATAAGAATCATTTACATATTCAACATAATGACTAAGTCATGACCATACAGAAGTGAAATAACGATAACAAAACATTTCAAACTTTCATATGTAAATAACTGAAAATAATTTATTGCCTGACACATAAGTAAAATGTATTAGCAGATAAAAATACCATTTGTACTATGTTCTACTCATGAGCTGCAACAACATAGATCTATCTCCAAATCACTTAACATCCACTAAGAGTACAAAAGTGCACTTTAGTAGCAGATATCAAACTCATATTGAAAATAAATCTCGTTCCATTAATTTTATCAAAGCCTTCTCAGTGGGGGGCAAAATGCACATTCTGAAGAATTGTTTTTGATAAAACTCTGGACATTTCTCTAAATGCATGAGAGGGGTTTAAATACTACTCTATGAAATCTAAAAATAAATATTACAAAAATAGATGAGGAGGTTTAAACTACCTGCCTAATTTTAAACAAAAATAAACTAAGAACAAAAATGAACTATATCTATGATAAATCCTGCATCTGATCCTTTAGACCGAAAATATCCAGCATCAGTTTCAAGAGGATCAGTTGGCCGACTTTAATTTTTAACTGTCCTGCAAATACGGCGTTGGCAAGAACTGGCACTATCTTCTCGGCAGAAGCTCTGAGGCACTTCAGGGTCATCCATTGGCTATGTGGCTTTACCAGGTACAGCCAGTATATTTCCCAGTTTAACTTGTTTTCCTGTTTAATTGCTTCTGCCCTTTCCTCTGTTGTCTGTCTCCACTCTGTTTAAAGTTGTTGTGCCTTTGGAAGGAATCCCAGAGTGGTCTCTGCCACCAAATTGGCCTTGTGCATATTTTCATTTATGCACTCAATGACATTATTTTCTACTGCCGCTGCTTCTTCCATTGCTTGTTCCACTTCTTTCAACCGAGCATCCCATTTCGCGAATAAAAACTCTTTGTGTGATTCGTCAATTCTGGGCATGCCTGCTCTTTTCCCTTCTTCGGATCTCTGTCAGTTCAAGAATTCTGAAACCTTCTCAAATGTTGAATCATATTCAAGTCATAATTCTACGACTTTATTAGTAATTTTATCACTTGTTTCACAATGGAAATTCCATTGTGAAAGTAACAAACCACCTTGGTACTAAGAGAATATCCACTTCAGCTTCTGGGGAAAACCTTGGGGGATCTCAGTTCTAGAGAATTTTAAAAATTGGGAGAATAACTCCATGACAGATTTTGAAGAAATGTGGGATGAAATTGAAATCCCACAATACTTTGTATCCTAAAATTGTAGTGGCTAGATTGTCGGACATGATTAGAGCCCAATCCATTATTGTCGAATTGGTAGGCGCATCAAGTAAAGGTAACCATTCTGAAGAAAACTTGTTTATGTTTGGTTTCCCAAACAACCTACATAATATTGCAGCGGAAAAACAATAAGGATAACACAGAGAGCCAGTGGCGTACATACCATTTTTATCCTTTTTTAGCCTTTCCACATTGTTTGACCAGTTCCTTGTACATTGTGCCAAGTCTTCATTCTCCTTGGCGAACTTCGCGACGAATTTCTTACTGTAGCTGGCCTAGGGTTCTGGTAAGTGGTACATATGCCTCAAATTGTTTAGAGTAAATGACCCCATGACTTCCTGGTTGGCCGTCTTGAACTATCTATCAGATATGTTTGTGTTATCTATAATCCATTTAACCATGTTAGTTTATGGGATTATCTTTAGCCTTGTAGCAATATGATGTAGAAACGAGCATGCAAGTTCAGCCAAAGATGCATCAGAGGAGCCGTGCCCATTTGCTGTGACTGTAACCTCCATAATTCTTGGCTTCTTGTCCTCCAATAATTGATACATAGCTTCCCATGTAGATATACATGTGTCTCAGCTACAGGTAGTGTCTATGAATAATGGGGCCATTTCTGTTTTCTCATACGCATGAGCCTTGCCTTTCTTCCCCATTTCTTCTTGTATTTTGCTATGTGTGTCTTTCCTAAAAATAGCAAGCACAAAGTGAAAATATGATAAGATGATAGTGAATATAGGAATGATCAATAGAAAGATGAACAATAAAGTGATGAGAGATACTTAATTCTAAATCATATCAAAAGATATCAACTTGCGTCAAATGTCCTTTACATTGATCCGAATCGTTTTTAATAAATGACCACTAATGGACCATTACGCTAAACTTTAATGTTCATAACTTTGCATCAAACGACAGAATGTATTGTCCTAGAACTCTGAGCCCTTCGATTTGCGATAAAAGTGATTTTGCGATTTACTTTGCAATATCATAGATTGTTATATTGCAAAACCTACTTTCATTAAAAACCATCGTTACGTTGAGCCGTTGTGATTTGCGATATGCATGACGCTATCACATTTCGCGATAATTTGTTATGATAAATAAAGTAGCGTTGTGCTATTAGAAATTGCGATGCGATAAGATTATAAGCTTCATGATCTCGCATTCTCGCCGATCGCATTTTCAAGGAGTCACCTTTTATGAGGGATAACCACTGTAAACTTTTGCGATGCAAGAATAACGTTTTCTAAAGCGGGTTTTTCATTGTTTTCTTTTATATTTATGATTTTACGCTATAAAGTTTTCGCTTAGGTCTTATGGTCATGTAGTGGTTTTCATAAGGAAACTCATAATTTGTGAAGTTTTGAGCGCTTGGAGTATGAAAAGGTAAATTTCCATTTTTTAGTAAGTTCCACTTTAACATCTTGTTTTATTCTAAAAACAAAAGGCAACATAAAATGCTAAGCTTTGATTTTTTGGAAGGGTCCCCATTTATTAATGTTATTACTAACACTAACAAAAAAGGGGATTGTTGATGGTCACAACAATTGGCAATTCACTTGAAAGAACTAGTTATCTCTAATGGATTTTTTTGAACTTTCTAAAACTTCCAAAATAGAAATGATTTGGAGAATGAAACTTCATTGTAGAAATATAAGGTAAATATTGTTATTTATTAAAAACAACATCTTGTTCTGACTATCTTTATTATGATTATCTTCTTCCCAAAGTTATTCATTTTACTCACATCAGTCATTACTTGGTTATGAGGATAAAAACAAAGAGATCTCTTTAGATTAGTTTAGGTATACTAATTTGTCGTAGGTAGAGCCTCTGCTGCCAGCAGGCGTTCATAGCCTCAACAGGGTTACATGTTACCTAGCAATGATCCAGTGTCCTACTTGCAGAGCATGCAATTTTCAAAGATAAATCCTCATATACACTTATTGATTTTTCTTTTCTTATTTCTCTTTTAATTCTTAAAGAACAATGTCCTGGTTTGGTAGTCAAATTTGACAGTGCCATTCACTTGATTTATAACCTAACTGAACAAGCTCACTCGTGATGAGACCCCTTATTTTTTGATTGAAACAATCTTGAGCCATTACCCTGTTTTGATATTCAGTATGGCAATGTCAGTCAGTTATAAGCTTTATGAGAACCACCTTGGTACAAAGAGAATATCCACTTCAGCTTCTGGGGAAAACCTTGGGGGATCTCAGTTCTAGAGCATTTTAAAAATTGGGAGCATAATTCCATGACAGATTTTGAAGAAATGTGGGATGAAATTGGAATCCCACAATACTTTGTGATAAACCTGAATAGGAAGTGGATTTTGTATTGTCCACCTCCATCCCATAATAGGAAAATCAGAAACAAAACAAATGGCGTCCATAACATAGGCGCTAAAAAATTATGGAGGGTAAACCCTCGAAGCAAAGCTTCTTTTAGTTCTGTATCCTAAAATTGCAATGGCTAGATTGTCAGACATGATTAGAGCCCAATCCATTATTGTGGCATTGGTAGGCGCATCAAGTAAAGGTAACCATTCTAAAGAAAAATTGTTTATGTCTGGCTTCCCAAACAACCTACATAACATTGCAGCGGCAAAACAATAAGGATAACATAGAGAGCTAGTGGCGTACATACCATTTTTATCCTTTTTTAGCATGTCCTCATTGTTTGACCAGTTCTTTGTACATTTTGCCAAGTCTTCGTTCTCCTTGGCAAACTTCGCGACGAATTTCTTATTGTCGCTGGCCTGGGGTTCTGGTAAGTGGTACATATGCCTCAAATTGTCTCGAGTAAATAACCCCATGACTTCCTGGCTAGCCGTCTTGAACTGTCTATTGGATATGTCTGCGTATCTATAATCCATTTCACCATGTCAATGTATGTGAGTATCTTTTCCCTTGCAACAATACGATGTAGAAATGAGCATGCAAGTTCAGCCAGAGATGCATCAGAGGAGCCGCGTCCATCCGCTGTGACTGTAACCTCCATAATTATTGGCTTTTCGTCCTCCAATAATTGATACACAACATCCCATGTAGATATACCTACATCTTGGCTACAGGTAGTGTCTGTGAATAATGGGGCCATTTTTGTCTTCTCAAACGCATGAGCCTTGCCTTTCTTCCCCATTTCTTCGTGTATTCTGTTGTGTGTGTCTTTCCTAAAAATAACAAGCAAAGAGTGAAAATATGATAATATGATAGTGAATACAGGAATGATCAATAGAAATATGAACAATAAGGTGATGAGAGATATTTAATTCTAAATCATATCAAAAGATATCAACTTGCATCAAATGTCCTTTACACTGATCCAAATCGTTTTTAATAAATAACCACTAATGGAACGTTATGCTAAACTTTAATGTTCATAACTTTGAATCAAAGGACAAAAAGTACTGTACTAGAACTTTGAGCCCTTCGATTTGTGATAAAAGTGATTTTGCGATTTTCTTCGCAATATCGCAGATTGCTATATTGCAAAACCTACTTTCGTTAAAAACCATTGTTACATTGAGCCGCTGTGATTTACGATTTGTGTGACGCTATCACATTTCATGATATTTTGTTATGATACATAAAGTAGCACCATCGTATTAGAATTTTTGATGCGATAAGGTTATAAGCTTCGTGATCTCGCATTCTCGCGGATCACATTTTCAAGGAGTCACCTTTTATGAGGGATATCCACTGTAAACTTTTGCGATGGAAGAATAACCTTTTCTAAAGTGGGTTTTTCATTGTTTTCTTATATATTCACAATTTTACGTTATAAAGTTTTCCCTTAGGTCTTATGGTCATGTAGTGCTTTTCATAAGGAAACTCATAATTTGTGAAGTTTTCAGCGCTTGGAGTATGAAAAGGTAAATTTCCATTTTTTAGCAAGTTCCACTTTGACATCTTGGTTTATTCTAAAAACAAAAGGCAACATAAAATGCTAAGATTTGATTTTTTGGAAGGGTCCCCATTTATTAATGTTATTACTAACACTAATAAAATGGGAGTTGTTGATGGTCACAACCATTGGTGATTCACTTGAAAGAACTAGTTATCTCTGATGGATTTTTTTGAATTTTCTAAAACTTCCAGAATAGAAATGATTTTGAAAAGGAAACTTCATTGTAGAAATATAAGGTAAATAGTGCTATTTATTAACAACAACATCTTGTTCTGACTATCTTTATTCTGATTATCTTCTTCCCAGAGTTAGTCATTTTACTCACATCAGCCATTACTTGGTTATAAGGATAAAAACAAATCCATCTCTTTAGATTAGTTTAGGTATACTCATTTGTCATAGGTAGAGCCTCTACTGCTAGCAAGTGTTCATAGCCTCGACAGGGTTACCTGTTACCCATCAATGATCCAGTGTCCTACCTGCGGAGCATGCAATTTTCAAAGATAAATCCTCATATACACCTATTTATTTTTCTTTTCTTATTTCTCTTTTAATTCTTAAAGAACAATGTCTTGTTTTGGTAGCCAAATGTGACAGTGCCATTCACTTGATTTATAACCTAACTGAACATGCTGGCTCGTGATGAGACCCCTTGTCTTTTGATTGAAACAATCTTGAGACATTACCCTGTTTTGATATTCAATATGGCAATATCAGTTAGTTATAATCTTTATGATCATGATAAGTCAGCTCTTGATGAGACCTCTTATTCTTTAAGTTTAGAGTGCATAGTTTGATTATTCTTTGAATCTCACAGTTTCCTCAAATGGGGGGGGAGGGGGGGGTGGGGAAGTCATTGGTTTCTTAAGAAACCTTCCGGACGACAATTGTAGAGTTTAAAAGTAGCTTTTCCGCAGAGAATCTTTGTTTTTTTATTGTTACCTTTTGTGACTAATGTAAGGAAAACTTCTTCCTAAGGTTGATTCTAACCAAAATTTGTATAGTTAAAACAAAAGAATAGGTAAAATTCTCAGAATAATAGCACTTGACCTTATGTTTCAAAAATGAAGGTTAATTTTTCTAACCACTTTCTACTTATACAAGCGAAAAAACAAAATTTACTTGAGACATTATTCTTTTCATGGAAACCAAAAGTGAACATTCTCAACCTGTTTTATTACCAGAAGAAAACTAAACTAGATTATAATCTACAGAAAATAGAAGAGATTATCTTTTATGGGAAATATTTTTTAAGGATCTGTCCGTTAACAGGTAAAGGCTCTCTTCTCCATGCTAAATCCTGTAACATCAAAGTTGATGGACTGATGAGTTTGATAATCTGGAATGGTCCAAGCCACATCCATTGGAATTTAGTATGTTTTCCTTTCTCCTCATGGGCTTTATCTCATTTTAATACTAAGTCTCCAAGTTGAAAATCTTTTCTAGACACTGAGTTTGAATCAAAAGAAGCTTTTACTAATTGTTGATGATGCGCGTGGGTAATTCTGGCTTTTTGTCATTCCTCTTCAAGCTTAAGGATATGCAATTGTCTCAATTGCAAGGATGAGGAAGGGATTTCTTCAATAAATTGAGCTAAGGCTAACGAAGGAATAGCCAGATTTGTTGGTAGGACCACTTCTTTCCCATAAACTATATTAAAAGGAGAAGTGCCAATAGAATTTTTATGAGTTATTCGATCTGACCAAAGAGCATACATTAAAGACTTATGCCAGTTTCTATTATTTTGTTCAATAGTCTGTTTAATGATTCTAATAAGTTTTTTTTTGTTTATTTAGCCAACCCATTTCCTTACGGATAATAATTAACAGAATATTTAAGTTAAAACCCTCTTTTGATCGCAAATTCAATCATAGCATTACCTGAGAAATATGATGCATTATCAAACATTAAAGCAGAAGGTAAGCCAAACCTGGTGATTATGAATTGATCTATAAATTCAATGATACTCTCAGAGTTGGCTATCTTGAGTGGAACTGCTTCTACCCATTTGGTAAAGTATTCTGTAGTTGTAAGAATGTATTTATGTTGTTTAGAAGAGTGAGGAACGATCTCACCTATTATATCTAATCCCCATTGTTCAAATGGTTGATCGATGTTGACTAGCTGTAATGGAAATGATGGCTTCCTTTGTCTTTCAACATCAGTTTGGCAAATCTCACATCATCTTAATAGCTATGTGCATCTTGAAATAAAATTGGCCAGTAGTGTCTTGCGCGTAGGATTTTGTGTGATGTTGCATTTCCGGCGTAGTGTCCACCCGTTGGTCAATCATGAAGTTCCTGTAATACATTTTCTGCTTTAGATTTCTCAAGGCATCTAAGGAGAACATAATCATAATTCATCCTAAAGAGTACATCATTTACAACTTGATATTGTTTGGCTTTTATCCTTAGCGCTCTTTTCTTTGTGTGATTCAAATTCAGAGGAGCATATCCATTTTTTAAATAGAACATGTTATCAACATACCTTGATTTCGTATCGTTCAAGCCTAGCTCATATACTTGTACTTCACTCTCTAGAGACTGTGTTCCTGGTATGTGAGATGCTCTAGCCAACATCCTGCAAAAACCTTAACCTTTTACAATATTTTCTGGTTTAATTTCAGCATCATATTCTTGCAGGGCTGTGACCCAATTTGCCGTCTTTTCACCTACATCTTTTTGTACCAAAAGATTTCTTAATGCTGGAAATGGAACTATTATTTTGGTATGAGTCTTGAGAAGGAAAGGTCTGAAGTGTTTGATTGCTTTGAATATAGCATAAGCCTATTTCTCAACATCGGAGTAATTTAATTCATCTCCTTGCAAGTTTGAACTGAAGAAGGCAATTGGGGCTTCAGCTTTAACTGGATTGGCCTATGTAAGTATAGCAACATATGATTTCTCAGAGGCGAATGTGTATAAAGTGAAAGGCTCGGAAAAGTTTGGAGTTGCTAGAGATGGGGCATTTATAGTCGCTTGTTTTATCAAGCCAAATGCTTCATGTTCTGCATGACACCATTTGAAGAGAGAGTTTTTATTAATCATGGCTTGGAGAGGTGACACGATTCGCGAGAAGTCAGGGACAAATATTTTTAAAAAATTGATCTGACCATGGAAAGATTGCATTTGTTTTCTGTTATGGGGTAAGGATATCTCAGAAATTTCCTTAATCATATCTGGGTCGATATGGATTCCATATTTAGACACTATAAATCCGAGAAGCTTTCCTTCACTTAATGTGAAAAAATATTTTTTTGGATTAAGTGAGATTCCATATTTTTGACATCGTTGGAAGATCTGTTTTAAGTCCCTGAGGTGATTACTATGTTTTTTAGAATACATTGTTATGTCATCTCAGTAAATCAACGCTAACCTATTTACCAATCCTTTAAACGCAATGTCCATGGCCCTTTGAAACGTGGCACAAGCATTAATGACCCCAAAAGGCATGTTTTGGTACACGTAAGTGCCCCATTTCGTTTTAAATGTTGTTTTAAATTGATCATCCGGGTGGACCAAGATTTGATTGTACCTCGAAAAGCTATCTAAAAAGGACATTAGTTTAGACCCTGCGACCAATTCTAATATCTGTTCCATAGGGGGCAGTGGAAAATTATCCTTTTGGCAAGCTTCATTAAGATTTTGAAAGTCAATACAAATCTGGATATCACTGTTTTTCTTTCAAACTGGGACCAGGTTGGAGACCCATCTAGAATGCCTAACAGGAAAAATAATCTTGGCCTTTAGTAATTTGTTCAAGTTAGATTTAATCTAATTTTCCAAATTAGGATGGATCTTCCTCAATTTCTGTTGGACGAGCTTTTCATTAGAGATCATCGGGATTGTATGTTGTATAATAGAAGTGTCAAAAGTTTTAAGATCATCGTAATTCAAGGCAAAGACACTTTTATATTGTTTCAACAATCGAATGAAAGCTGATTTTTCCTCGGATGTTAGACCAGGTTCTTAAGTTGATGTTCTTTATTTTTATGTCAGTCTCCAGATTCATTAATTCATATCTCAGAGTTGAACTCTGAAGTTTTGAATTGGTAGACCGTTTAAATCTATCTTTCAAGTCATATAGGTCCTCTAACTTGACTACGGATTTCGGTATCGCATTATTGTATTTTTCCTGTTCCAGTTGTTTGTCATGTTGGTATTCATCAATTATCTGATTGTTGTAAGAGCCTTTTGATGTTAGAAAACTTACAATATTAGGGTCATTGTTCAAAACTCTCCAATTGGTAATGTTATGAGGAATGGAGGGTCTAAATATTAATTCAATCGAGAATCTGTTTAAGATATAGTCTTATGATGGAATGAGCTTAGAAGCTACATTAGTGAGGAGATCAACACTAGAATTTTGGAGTCTTGGGATGGATGAAATATTAAATGCTACAAAGTGCGCAGTCAAGTCTTATACTAATGATTGATAGTGCTTCAAATGTCCTGACAGACAATGTATAATATTTCTTACCTGTTTAATCACAATCTCACAATCTCCAAATACTTGCAGATATTTGATATTAAGCTCGATTGCCTTGTATAACCCTTAAACTATCGCTTCATATTCAGCAGTATTATTTGTGCAATCGAACTCGAGTCTACATGTTAACATGGTCTTTTCTCCTTTTGGACTAACTAATACACAACATGTTCTAGTTTCATCATTAGACTTAAACCTATCAAAAAACAATTTCCAAAACAAAGTTTTATTTATAGGTCTATCTACAAAATCAATGCATCTAGAAGAGTCTGTTTGCGAGAAATTTTATATTTGAGATAAAATAGAATTTTCTAAAAAAAGTGAAGTATGAGTGTTCAAATTCCCTAAGAACGAATCAACATAATAGTTTCCAATTATGCTGTTACTATATGCTACAAGTTCGTTTTCCCCTTCTAACTCCGTCATTATATACTTTTGGTGTCTTTCTCGTTCAACCTTGATCTGATTTGGTTTACTGTTGTAAGGGAGCCACATATGAGACCAGTTGGTCGCAAAGTGACAGTGAAGCTTCTTTAACCAATCCATGCTAAGGATGTCCATAAAATTCAGGAATATCTGACAAGTATATAAATAACCTGAAATACCTTTGGGTTTGATGAAAGTCTTATGGCCACTTGATTAATTTCATCGATAACCTCTACTTGAGACCGATCCAGCTATACTATTTGTACTGCAGATTTCTAAGGTTGGACATTTAACTTTGCGCAAACTGTCTTAGGCAAAATATTAGATGAGGCACCAAAATCTACCAAACAATTATGCAAATTTTTATTGAAAATTTCAAAGGTAAGGAGAAATGGCGGAGTATGGGATTTTGACCTTCCCCCAATCAAAGCAATGTCATTGGGATCAAATTTATTTGCAATGCCAGTTGCACGTCTTCCCATTTCATGAGTAGCTTGTGAAATTACAGTGGTAGGTAGAGGTGTAATAGGTACTGTATTCAATTATTTCAAGAGAAATTTATGTTGATGCTTTAATTTTCTAAGCTCGTGAAAAGTAATATTAGCCCTAGTTTTCTTCATATCTTCAACAATGTTATACTCCATTTCATCAAAGATGATAAGTGTTTTAGTTGGAGTTTTTGAATCAGATTGGACTAGGTTTATCTGAGTAGCCTTTGGTGAGGATTTCTTACCTATGATTTTATCCTTAGGAGTCGAGCTTGGATTTTCTGTTTAGAACTGGATTGTGGAGGATCAAGTTGATTTCTACTTCTTGTGGCAATAGGTAATACATCTTGATCTTCTTCATCTAGAAGAATGAAGTCCCACATTCCTTGTAGTTCCACGACTTCATCGTCATCAGTTTGTTCGTCATTTGAAACTTCTTCTTCTTCCCCTTCCAATTCTGTGTTTGTTATAGCATTTGGTGGCTTAGGATCAGTTGAAGGATTTCTTCTAAAGGGTTTAAAAGGTTTCTTGGAAGAGGTTTCTGCTACTTGTTTCTTTATATCGACCATTTCGTTAGACATGGTCTTCAAGACTTTCTGTAACCCTTCCAGGTCAAATGGGTCCTTCAGCTGCTTTTTTTTGGGATCATCTCTAAAAGACACTTTTTTAGACTTTCTTTCATCTACAACGTTTTTTTTTTCTACAGCTAGGATGCGTTTCTCTACAGCTATCACCTCTTTCATATTCTCTGCTAACATTGGCTTAGCATCCCTATCCACAAAGATGGGGTAATTGGAAGGCAAAGCAAAAATGTACCATTCATTTTGGACTTCATTGCTAGGCTTCGATGCTAATGGTATTTTGTTTAATAATTTGTTGAAGTGAGAATTGAAATCCTTAATTGGTTCTCTTGGTTCGACTTTTAAATTGGAGAGGTCATTTATTAAGGTTGTTGTAGATCGATCATCTTCAAATTTCGTTAAAAACTGATCTTGGAATGTATCCCAGTTATTAATGGAGCCTGATGGTAATGAAAAATACCAAGATCTAGCTGCTCCTTGTAAGGTATAAGGGAATAATCTTAAAACTGCGTCCTCTTTTGTTACTCCATTCAAATTAATAGACATCATAAAATTATTTGTGTGATCTTCGGATGATAGGCCATTGTCAGGATTGAACTTGGGGAGTCATTTCTCAAGATGAGCTGGTAATTGTGATAAAGGTGCAGGCATGGCTACAGCTCCTGGATTGGGCCATGGCCTTAATGGTGGATTTCTTGGTGGTGGAATTCTGGCCATTGATGGAGTATGGGTAGGAGGAGGGCTGACAGTAGTTGAAGGTGGTTGGGTAGAGGAAGATGTTGATCCTGTACCTATGTGAACCATGATCTGGAGTTGAGGGATAGATGGATGACCTTATGATGATATGGATGGGATGGTAGATGAAGACGATGACAGAACCTCCCTCTAAGATTTTTCTATTGTTTACCTAGCTTTCTTACGACTCGGTAAAGGAAACTCAACTGGTGGGATTCCTAGCTTTTCGCTTTGTGCTCTAGTCAGCCATTGAGACAGGGTTAGATGAGAAGTGACACTACCTTGGGAAAACTCATATTCTTCTTGAGATAAATAAATTCCCTGTAACTTATGAATTAAGATTTGCAAGTCAAGGGGATCTGAAGAAAAATGATCTAGCTTGTTTGGGATTTCAGTAATGTGCTCTGTATTTTTCTTTTCAACTTTTGGTTCAGTGATGGAATACTTGGAATGCGAACGAGAAGTTGAAGGTGTTGGTGAGGGAGTTTTACTCTTAGAATGGCATGAATTTGTAGATTTACTTGCCATTCACAGTCAGGCCCTCCTTCTAGCACGAAATATGTTGAAGGCTCAAAAAATCAGGTCTACAATAAGGGGGATAACCACCCGTTCTAGACCTTAATGCAAATCCATTTCCATTTGGAATTGTGGGTCTGACTGGGGATGATGGGACCAGTTTCCCAATATGTTTATGATGTATGTGCTAGAGGGGTGATGTTTTTCTTTTTTGGGGGTTTTATGGGGTGAATGCTTATTCTAAATCTAATCTAGCTTTAAACTATCATATGCAATCTATTGTAATCATAGAAAACATCTAATTTTAAATTATCCCAGGAGTAACGTTTACTTATGCGATCTAAAATAATTTCTAGAAGTAATTGATAATGAAAATCATTAAATCACAATGAGAACAGAATCCTTTTAAAAGTGAATTGTTTTGTATAAAAAGTTAGCTAAAAGAATTATGAGAAATATATCGCATAAGATTCATTTACATATTCAACATAAAAAATAAGTCATCACCATACAGAAGTGTAATAATGATAACAAAACATTTCAAACTTTCATATATAAATAATTGAAAATAATTTATTGCTTGACACATAAGTAAAATGTATTAGCAGATAAAAATACCATTTGTAATATGTTCTACTCATGAGCTGCAGCAACAAAGATCTATCTCCAAATCACTTAACATCTACTAAGAGTACAGAAGTGCATTTCAGTAGCAGATATCAAACTCATATAGAAAATAAATCTCGTTCCATTCGTTTTATTAAAACCTCCTCAGTGGGGGGAAAATGCACATTCTAAAGAATTGTTTTTGATAAAACTCTGGACCTCTCTCAAAATGCACGAGAGGGGTTTAAATACTACTCTATGAAATCTAAAAATAAATATTAAAAAATAGATGAGGAGTTTTCAACTACTTGCCTCATTTTAAGCAAAAATAAACCAGAAACAAAAATAAACTATATCTATGATAAATCTTGCATCTGATCCTTTAGATCGCAAATATCCATCATCAGTTTCAAGAGGGTGGGTTGGACGACTTCAACTTTTAACTGTCCTACAAATACGGCGTTGGTAAGAACTGGCACTATCTTTTTGGCAGAAGCTATGAGGCACTTCAAGGTCATCCATTGGCTATGTGGCTTTACTAGGTACTGCCAGTATGTTTCCTAGTTTAACTTGTTTACCTGTTCAATCACCTCTGCCCTTTACTCTGTTGTCTGTCTCCACTCTGTTTGAAGCTGTTGTGCCTTTGGAAGGAAGCCCAAAGTGGTCTCTGCCACCAAATTTGCCTTGTGCATATTTTCATTTATGCACTCAATGACACTATTTGTTGTTGTTGTTACTTCTTCCATTTCCTGTTCCGCTTCTTTTAACTGAGCATCCGATTTCGTGAATAAAATCTCTTTGTGCGATTCTTCAATTCTGGGCATGCCTGCTCTTTTCCCTTCTTCGGATCTCTGCCAGTTCAATAATTTTGAAACCTTCTTAAACATTGAATCATATTCAAGTCGTAATTCTATGACTTGAATAGTAATGTTATCGCTTGTTTCGCAATGGGAATTCCATTGCAAAATCTTTTGGCATAGTAATTCTTTTTGTTGTAAAAGCTGAGAATTAAGGGCAGGTGCTTCTGTGATGAACTCCTCAACTTTGGCATCATCTTTATGTAGTTCTATCATATCCTGTAATTACTTTTCTTTACTATCCAAGCTGCTTTGATATGCCAATTGCAGTCACTGGAAATCTTGCTGGAGTTTTGTTAGCTGTGTTTCTGCTTCTTGATTGATGCTAACTTTCTGTAACTGCTGTTCCAGACACAAAATCCTATCCTCTTTCTCTTTAAGTAACAATTGAACTTCTACTGCTTTATCAATAGTCACAGAAACATATGCTCCTGCGATCTATGAGAGCTCAGTTAGATTTTCCGATGGGTATATAGCGTGATCTTTCCAAAGGACATCCAGAGACTCATCCTCGGTAACGAGCACATCATCCAATTTTTGTTTCTTTCTTTGCTTTTTGACGACAGCTTTATGTTGAGGGCTATAAAACACATCTAGAGGAGAAATTTCCTCTATCCTTAGTACAATCTTGGACGAGGGGGCAAGAGGAATGTGCTCCATCTCCTGAGTATTTATGACCCTCTCTATTACCATATCTGTAGTCGTCTCTTTTGGATTTGTTGAAGGCTCTGGACTTTGTTCCTCTGTGCTTAGAATCTTATTAAAATTTTCCCATTCCCCTTCGAGATCAATTACAAGTGGCTTTGTTGGGTTTGTAAGAGGAGTGGGAACTTCAGCTTGTTTTGGGGGGAAAGCCTATTGATCAGGCTTTTCTGTAGATTGAGCTGTGTCTTTAATTGACTCCTTGCTTCTGTTGTGTTCACTCTTGGATTGATCACCGAGCTTTTCAGTTGATTCCTTTTCAGAACTTGTCTTGGACTTTTCTCTTGAACCTCCACTTATACTAACACTGGGAGTAGGCTCCCTTATTGGTTCGATGAGAAATTGTTCCAATGGGACATTTCATAACCTCTACTTTCTGTAATTGTCAAACTTGTGGAGATTTTCTTCGTAAAAAACAATTCATGTTGTATGAAAAACTTCCCTGAAGGTGTTGATATGCAGAAAAAGATCATCAAAGGGATCCTCCTCATGAGAAAATACTTTTATTTTTACCATTGTAGTAAAATTATTTACAACCCCAAAGGGATCATACTGCCTCCCAGGGAAATTCGGTAGCTGTAAACATAACACATTATCAACTTCCTTGAAAGCATGACCTAAGTCATGCAATGAAATTACTCCGCAAACTACAAGAAACTGAGGCTAGATGGCCTTCTTAGAATCTTTTAGAACCTTGCTAACTCCTCCCATGACGCAGGTTTGATAGGCTATCTCCCTAGCCAACAATTTGTTTGGGATGTAACATGGCAGCACATGGGTTGAAGCAATGCTGGCAAACACTTTTATATACGTGAAAAATTCCTCCCCAAACCACCTTGCTACTAAGAGAATATCCACTTCAGCTTCTAGGGAAAACCTTGGGGGATCTCAATTGTAGAGCATTTTAAAAATTGGGAGCATAACTCTGCGACAAATTTTGAAGAAATGTGGGATGAAATTGGAATCCCACAATGCTTTGTGATAAAACTGAATAGGAAGTGGATTTTGTACTGTCCACCTCCATCCCATAATAGGAAAATTGGGAAAAAAACAAATGGTGTCCATAACATAGGTGCTAAAAAAGAATGGAGGATAAACCCTCGAAGCAAAGCTTCTTTTAGTTCTGTATCAAAAAAATGCCACTAGCTAGATTGTGGGACAGAATTAGAGCCCAATCCATTATTGTGGCATTGGTAGCCGCATCAAGTAAAGGTAACCATTCTGAGGAAAACTTGTTTATGTCTGGTTTCCCAAACAACCTACATAACATTGCAGTGGAAAAACGATAAGGAGAACATAGAGATCCAGTGATGTACATACCATTTTTATCATTTTTTAGCCTTTCCTCATTATTTGACCATTTCTTTGTACATTTTGCTTCGTTCTCCTTGGAAAACTTCACGACGAATTGCTTATTGTAGTTGGCCTGGGGTTCTGGTAAGTGGTACATATGCCTCAAATTGTTTGGAGTAAAAGACCCCATGACTTCCTCGCTGGTTGTCTTGAATTGTCTGTCGGATATGTCTACATTATCTATAATCCATTTCACCATGTTAGTGTATGGGAGTATCTTTAGCCTTCCAGCAATACGATGTAGAAATGAGCATGCAAGTTCAGCCAGAGATGCATCAGAGGAGCCGCATCCATCCGCTGTGACTGTAACCTCCATAATTCTTGGCTTTTCATCCTCCAACAATTGATACACAGCTTCCCACATAGATATCCCTGTGTCTGGAACATTATGCTAAACTTTAATGTTCATAACTTTGCATCGAACAACAGAAAGTACTATCCCAGGACTCTGAGCCCTTCGATTTGTGATAAAAGCGATTTTGCGATTTGCTTCGCAATATCACAGATCACTATACCACAAAACCTTCTTTTGTTAAAAACCATCGTTACATTGAGCTGCTGCAATTTGCAATTTACGAGACGTTATCGCATTTCGTGATATTTGGTTATGATACATAAAGTAGCGCCATGGTATTAGAATTTGCGATGTGATGAGGTTATGAGCTGCATGATCTCGCATTGTCGTGGATCACATTTTCAAGGAGTCACCTTTTATGAGGGATATCCGCTGTAAAATTTTGCAATGGGAGAATAACCTTTTCTAAAGTGGGGTTTTCATTGTTTTCTTATATATTCACGATTTTACGTTATAATGTTTTCCCTTAGGTCTTATGGTCATGTAGCTCTTTTCATAAGGAAACTCATAATTTGTGAAGTTTTGAGCACTTGGAGTATGAAAAGGTAAATTTCCATTTTTTATCAAGTTCCACTTTGACATCTTTTTTTATTCTAAAAACAAAAGGCGACATAAAATGCTAATATTTGATTTTTTGGAAGGGTCCCCATTTATTAATGTTATTACTAACACTAATAAAAAGGGGATTGTCGATGGTCACAAAAATTGGCGATTCACTTGAAAGAACCAATTATCTCTGATGGATTTTTTTGAATTTTCTAAAACTTCCAAAATAGAAATGATTTTGAAAATGAAACTTCATTGTAGAAATATAAGGTAAATAGTGCTATTTATTAACAACAACATCTTGTTCTGACTATCTTTATTCTGATTATCTTCTTCCCAGAGTTAGTCATTTTACTCACATCAGTCATTACTTGGTTATAAGGATAAAAACAAAGACATCTCTTTAGATTAGTTTAGGTATCCTCATTTGTCGTAGGTAGAGCCTCTGCTACCAGCATGCGTTCATAGCCTCGACAAGGTTACCTATTACCCAGCAATGATCTAGTGTCCTACCTGGGGAGCATGGAATTTTCAAGGATATATCCTCATATACACTTATTGATTTTTCTTTTCTTATTTCTCTTTTAATTCTTAAAGAACAATGTCTTGGTTTGGTAACCAAATTTGACAGTGTCATTCACTTGATTTATAACCTAACTAAACAAGTTGTCTCGTGATGAGACCCCTTGTGTTTTGATTGAAACAATCTCGAGCCATTACCCTGTTTTCATATTCAGTATGGCAATGTCAGTGAGTTATAATCTTTATGATCATGATAATTCGGCTCTTCATGAGACCTCTTATTCTTTAAGTTTAGAGTGCATAGTTGGATTATTCTTTGAATCTCGTGGTTTCCTGAAATGGGGGGGAAGTCATTGGTTCCTTAAGGAATCTTCTGGACGACAATTGTAGAGTTTAAAAGTAGCTTCTCCACAGAGAATCTTTGTTTTGTTATTGTTACCTTTTGTGACTGATGTAAGGAAAACTTCTTCCTAAGGTTGATTCTAACCAAAATTTGTATAGTTAAAACAAAAGAACAGGTAAAATTCTCATAATAATAGCACTTGACCTTATGTTTCAAAAATGAAGATTAATATGTCTAACCACTTTCTACTTATACAAGCGAAAAAACAAAATTGACATGAGACACTATTCTTTTCATGGAAGCCAAAAGTGAACATTCTCAACCTGTTTTATTACCAAAAGAAAACTAAACTAGACTATAATCTACAGAAAATAGAAGAGATTATCTTTTATGGGAAATATTTTGTAAGGATCTGTCCATTAACAGGTAAAGACTCTCTTTTCCCTGCTAAATCCTATAACATCAAAGTTGATGGACCGATGAGTTCGACAACCTGGAATGGTCCAAGCCACATGCGTTGGAATTTAGTATGTTTGCCTTTCTCCCCATGGGCTTTATCCTATTTTAATACTAAGTCTCCAAGTTCAAAATATTTTCTAGACACCGAGTTTGAATCAAAATAAGCTTTTACTTATTGTTGATGATGCACGTGGGTAATTCTGGCTTTTTCTCATTCCTCTTCAAGCTTAAGGATCTGCAATTGTCTTAATTACAAGGATGAGGAAGGGATTTCTTCAATAAATTGAACTAAGGCTAAAGAAGGAATAGCCAGATTTTTTGGTAGGACCACTTCTTTCCCATACACTATATTAAAAGGAGAGGTGCCAATAGAAGTTTTCTCAGTTATTCGATCTGCCCAAAGAGCATACATTAAAGACTTATGCCAGTTTCTATGATTTTGATCAATAGTTCGTTTAATGATTCTAATAAGGTTTCTGTTTGTTGATTCAGCCAACCCATTTCCTTGCAGATAATAATTAGCAGAATATTTAAGTTTAAAACTTTTTTTGAGCAAAAATTCAGTCATAGCATTACCTGAGAAATATGATGCAGGATCAAACATTAAAGTAGAAGGTAAGCCAAACCTGGTGATTATGAATTCATCTATAAATTCGACGATACTCTCAGAGTTGGTTGTCTTGAGTGGAACTTCTTCTACCCATTTGGTAAAGTAATTGGTAGTTGTAAGAATGTATTTATGCTGTTTAGAAGAGTGAGGAATGATCTCACCTATTATATCTAATCCCCATTGTTCAGATGGTTGATTGATGTTGACTGACTGTAATGGCAACGATGGCTTCCTCTATCTTCCAGCAACAGTTTGACAAATGTGACATCTTCTTACATAGCTATATGCATATTTAAATAAAGTTGGCCAGTAGTAGTCTGCACGCAGGATTTTGTGTGTTGTCGCATCTCCTAGGTAGTGTCCACCCGCTGGTCCATCATGAAGTTCCTGTAATACTTTTTCTGCTTCAGATTTCTGAAGGCAGAAAGAGTTATTTGTCATGCGGAAAGAGTTATTTTTGCGGACAAACCTAACCTCCCTAGGAGTCTAAGACTCTCTAGTGACAAACAAACCAAACAAGAGCAATCCTTCTCTAAACATACATTATTCTATGAGAAACCAAGTGTTTTCCGATTTTACCTTAGTTCCAACGCTTGTTGTAGCAGTCCAGCCTTGCTGATCCAGATGAGCTCCTCCTTCACTTTAAGACCTGCATACACTAATAGTCAAACGATTACATAACACCTGAATATTTCATAAAACAAAGCATATTCATCATATAGACCAAGGAGTACATGAAATAATTCATTAACAACAAATCATTGAGAAGAATGGACTTATTTGTATTAAGGAAACAAAAAAGGAACCATTACAACCTGAGCCTTGGTGTTGTGCAAGCTCCTCCCAGGGTCCAACAAGAGATTTCCTCTACTTTGACAAGCTCACCCACTCCAATATGGCAACAAGGAAGGATAGTGATCTCTCCTCACAAGTCAACAATGGAAGTCCTAATTCCAGCAGCATTTACCCTTTAGAATGTTCAGCTTTCAACCTCCCCTCCTCTGGCCCAATTCCTGTATTTATAGTATTCTAGAGGGAGTTATTCAGTTCCAACATCAATGGGATACTCCCTCTTTTGGATGGGGTAGCTCCTCTCTTGATGGGATAAGCTCCTCTATCATAGGGATGCATGAACCATCTGGAGGCGCTCAATACACGTCAAACACTCTTCTAGAAGGCTCTAGAAGTGACCACAAGTAACTTTTTAAAGATGTAACTCGCGCCTTTTGACCTTTATAGGGGTACGCACCCAACCTTTGGTTTACAGAGCGTACAAGTACGTAGGTACAGTGTGTTTGGAGTGCGTACCCGCAGGCAAGGTAGAGAGAACCTGCGTACCCAGAGATAACATGTTTTTAAGTGACTTTCTCTCTTTTTGAAGTTTGACATGAAGAGCAGAGGTATGAGGCTTGACAAGGAGGATAATATGACTATTGATGGAGCCATATTAACTGCAGATAGTCATGGTGACAAATTTCAGTGTAACAATAAGAAAAAGGGGTTGTGGACCATATCTCAAATAGATCTAACCCTTCCATATTCAAGTAAAAAATATTGTATAGGATTCAACAAAATATATGGAAATTCCATACAAAGTCTTCAATTATTCCATTGCCATGTCCCTATCATAATAGCCAATAATGTTGTCCTTTTACTTATTGCATGGACGAACCTATTAGATATCTTAAACATGTGCTTCATTGAGGTGAATTTACAACAACTATATCCACTTTGTGTGCTCCAACTAAATTTTTCTTGGATTTTTAACATATTACAGTGATAAATTCCTTGAGAAACAAGTAATGGCTCCAATTATTTATTGCTTAAATGATGGCACATAATTATTGATCATACTACTACTTTGTGTTGCTCAACTTCTCACTAAAGAACATAATAGACATACCCTCTTAGCTAAGAACCAATAAAATTGTTGTCCCGTTGGCATCACAATCCACTTGGAACACTCTCATAGAGTTTGAGAAATACAACTATCTTCTCAATGACCTTCTTCTTAAAACATCCAAATCCATTGTGTGCTACTATGTTCCATAACTCTCATTTTCTCATGCATCTTGTTAATGGCACATACACACCACTGCAATTTCTAACAAAATCTAATAGAATCTAGTTAAACCATGAAAGCTTGTTACCTAAAATGTAATTATTATTATTGAACACTCCATTATGGATCTTACTTTCTCCAAATCCATCTTCAACCCATTTGATGCCTCAAAAATCCTAAATAGACAATTTCTTCCTTTCCAAAAGAACATTTTGTAGACTTATGAGCCTAAGATGACTCATACTTCTCTTTCTCTTTCATCTTGCTGAAAAATTAATGTCATCCAACTAGAGCACTAAACATTTGCCCAAAAAGTGTCTTAACACTTCATTCATTAGTCTCATAAAAAATTTGAGAATATTTTTCAACCCAAATGGCATAACTAGTTACTTTCATAACCCTTATTTTGTCCTTAAGACTATCTTCCACTCATCTTCATCATTGCTTTCTGTTAGCTTCCTGCTGCATCAGGTATTCATTTTTCATGATTGGCATTTCACAGGCCAAATATGTCGTACTTTGCTTGCTGCAATGCTCCATATTTGCTCAAACAGTCTCCAAATGAAGAAGGATACTTCAAGTTCATCTAATTGCCTTCAAATTTTGTAAAGTTATCCCGGTATCGCTATTTTTTTTAGTTAAAGGGAGGTCCAAACAGTTTAATCTTGGTCTCCCTAGGTTTAAATTTACTGTTTTAGAATATAGAGATTGTAAATCTGTCCAAACAGTTTAATCTTGGCAGATTCTTAGATAGGTAGAGAAATAGACGAGCCCAACAGCTTAATCTGGGCTCTGGAAGAAACAAGGGTAGTATGTAGATAGGAAAGCATCAAAAGAAAAATGTATGACGGGTTTGCAAGTCTAAGTGCACCCCCAAAACAAAAGAAGAAAAAATGCTAGGCAAGTAGGCTGGGTAGGTAGTTCTGAGGCTGTTGAATTGCTGACCAGTTCCAATTTTTTAGGTATCATATCATGCAGAACATAATCAGCAAATATTTGCAAGCAAAAAGGCTCAAATGAGGTATAACTAACTCCCCTTCTCTGTTTTCCCCAATCATTAACTAACATCCCCAAAAGAGGCCAAGATCTACTTGACACCTCTTAAGTTGATCATCTTCATAACTCCAGCTTGAGTAAAGATATGCTTTACTCAAAGTCGCTCCATATCTTCTCTCGAAGTATGGTCCTTTCCCCCTTATAACAGCCTAAGTTCTCCCGAAGTTAGCGCTTTCTTACCATCTCCATATTAACCACTAACATTATTATTTAGCTCCCTATTTCTCCCGTCCCCGTATTAATATTAAGTAAAATCCCCCCTATGTAATAGCCCTCCCCCTGGTTGAAAAATAACCATAACAACTCCCAGGGATTGTTCAGTTTATCAGAAACTAAGCAAGAACCCCGATCTCCAAAACCACCTTCCAGATACTATGGACTCCTTCCAAAGTATAAAGTTCCCCCGAGGTAGCCGGACCCCTTCCGAAACCTCAAAAGCCTTCACACCCACTTACTTACCTTTTCTCCTCAAAGCCGTTTTCGCGTCGCAACCTCGCCCTCTCACATTCATGCAAAACATTGCCCATCCATCCCCCGCCGATGCGATATCGCGAACTCGGCGATCGGCGATTGCAAATGCCGTGTGTCCAATCCATTCACCTCTCTGTCCCCGCCGATGCGATATCGCGATATCACATATCGGTAGTCGCAAGCGCCAAATGCCCAACCCAATGATCCCCCTCTTTCCCCGCCGACGCGATATCGCGATATCGCATCAGAGTCTCTTCACCACAGTACATCCAATATCTCACCACGTCGCTCTGTACCAGGGACCCACAACTGACGTCATCCACCGTAAATCCGATGCCATGCTTACATCAGCAGCCAGAAAAGCCGAAAAAAGCTTTACACAGGGAGAAAAGTCACACTTCGAAGCTCCAGATCAAGAAACAGAGGAAGTTTCCGATGCACGAATAGCGCGAAGCTCTATTCGCGCATCGGTACGGGAAATAGGCCATTTCAAGGAATCTTCAGGGAATCTTCTGATTGCCGAGCCCACTGCGCGCTGAAAGAGCCCGAAAATCGCCCAATCGTGCCAAAGGATCCGGTTTGAAGACAACAGCAGATCAGTCACAGAGTTTAAAGTGTATCAGATCAAATCAGCAGGCATCAAGTGTGTTAAAGAGTATCAGTCAATGGCGGAAACCATTAATGTAGCGGCAAAGTGTATCAGAGACTATCTTGTGCAGTGGCCCAAAGCAAGAGAAAATTGAATATCTTCCAGCAGATTCATAGAAGGAGAGCGAAACTAGTTGAACCTCTCAAATCATAATAATTGCACATTCAATTCGCACCAAAGCCGAACTGCAGCCCCGAAGCACATTCACTCCAGCAGCATCGCATCTGGTCCCCAAGGGCCACCTCGTCACCTGTTCCAATCTAGCTACCCCCAGCACAGCCAAAAAAGATTTACTTGCATTTAATTCCAGAAGCATTTAGATTTTTGAAGAGTTCTAAGCAGACCTGTCAAGGTCACTTGTAATGATGTCTTTCCGATATTTTGTTTATAAATACCACCCTAAGCGATATTGTGAGGGGTTGGTTGATTGGTAGTAGTTGCTGGTCAGTTTTCTTTCCAACATTTTCTCTGAACAAAGACTCGCACTGTCACTGTCATATTTTTCCATAAGCAAAGATTGCTGAAAGCATGGATTGCGAAACAACTTGATGTTTTCTCTTGGCCAAGGAATGATCACGGAATTCCTGTGTCTCTGCATGATCCAATAATTGTTTTCTTCCCTGTTTATTTTATATTTTTATCACCTTTCCGCCTTTCTAAATTGCAGGAAAAAAGAATAGCTTAAGATTTGTTTCATTACACCTTAAGTTCAATTTTTGCATTTTTCAATGTTTTCTTCAGAAACAATTATGAGCTTGTATTCTTAAATGATCTGGTTTACACTATTTCTTTCACATATGAGTGCATGTTTTTGGAATTCTTAACTGCTCCGGGATCCCACTCATCAACTTCTCCTCTTTGTCAGCATGATGAAATGATTCTCTTTTGCCTTTCATCCCTAATGATCATTCCGTACTTTCAGCAGACCGAGTATTGTATCCTGTGTGGCTATCCCGCTTCGTATCCCCTTGTGACCAAGAAAACGCTCGCATGCCTCAATCTGTGACTCCATGCCCAATGGTTCGAAACTTATAACACTTTACTGTGCCTCTTTATTCAAGA
>APFE030223891.1:73285-125647 GCA_000404065.3 Pinus taeda | reverse complement strand
GTACTAGTACGCACTGTACTTAACTCAGAGGGTGCGTACTTCTCTCAAAATCAAGAAAAATAAAAAATAACTCAACCCTAAGCTATTCCACCCAGATTCACAGTCAATCAGTCAAAAACTAGAAAGAATTCAGAGTTTCTCAAATCAAAGTATCAATCAAAAGAGAAATCAATCAAATCCATGGATTCCCCAGCGGAGTCGCCAATTTGTCATGCCGAAAGAGTTATTTTTGCAGACAAACCTAACCTCCCTAGGAGTCTAAGACTCTCTAGTGACAAACAAACCAAACAAGAGCAATCCTTCTCTAAACATACATTATTCTATGAGAAACCAAGTGTTTTCCGATCTTACCTTAGGTCCAACGCTTGTTTTAGCAGTCCAGCCTTGCTGATCCAGATGAGCTCCTCCTTCACTTTAAGACCTGCATACACTAACAAAGCAAACGATTACATAACACCTGAATATTCATCATAAAACAAAGCATATTCATCACATAGACCAAGGAGTACATGAAATAATTGATTAACAACAAATCATTGAGAAGAATGGACTTATTTGTATTAAGGAAACAAAAAAGGAACCATTACAACCTGAGCCTTGGTGTTGTGCAAGCTCCTCCCAGGGTCCAACAAGAGATTTCTTCTACTTTGACAAGCTCACCCACTCCCAATATGGCAACAAGAAAGGATGGTAATCTCTCCTCACAAGTTAACAATGGAAGTCCTAATTCCAGCAGCATTTACCCTTTGGAATGTTCAGCTTTCAACCTCCCCTCCTCTGGCCCAATGCCTGTATTTATAGTGTTCTAAAGGAAGTTATTCAGTTCCAACATCAATGGGATACTCCCTCTTTTGGATGGGGTAGCTCCTCTCTTGATGGGATAAGTTCCTCTATCATAGGGATGCATGAACCATCTGGAGGCGCTCAATACACGTCAAACACTCTTCTAGAAGGCTCTAGAAGTGATGTACATACCATTTTTATCATTTTTTAGCCTTTCCTCATTATTTGACCAGTTCTTTGTACATTTTGCTTCGTTCTCCTTGGAAAACTTCACGACGAATTGCTTATTGTAGCTGGCCTGGGGTTCTGGTAAGTGGTACATATGCCTCAAATTGTTTGGAGTAAATGACCCCATGACTTCCTCGCTGGTTGTCTTGAATTGTCTGTCGGATATGTCTACGTTATCTATAATCCATTTCACCATGTTAGTGTATGGGAGTATCTTTAGCCTTCCAGCAATACGATGTAGAAATGAGCATGCAAGTTCAGCCAGAGATGCATCAGAGGAGCCGCGTCCATCCGCTGTGACTGTAACCTCCATAATTCTTGGCTTTTCGTCCTCCAACAATTGATACAAAGCTTCCCACATAGATATCCCTGTGTCTGGAACATTATGCTAAACTTTAATGTTCATAACTTTGCATCGAACAACAGAAAGTACTATCCCAGGACTCTGAGCCCTTCGATTTGTGATAAAAGCGATTTTGCGATTTGCTTCGCAATATCACAGATCACTATATCACAAAACCTTCTTTTGTTAAAAACCATCGTTACATTGAGCTGCTGCCATTTGCAATTTACGAGACTTATCGCATTTCGTGATATTTGGTTATGATACATAAAGTAGCGCCATGGTATTAGAATTTGCGATGTGATGAGGTTATGAGCTGCATGATCTCGCATTGTCGTGGATCGCATTTTCAAGGAGTCACCTTTTATGAGGGATATCCGCTGTAAACTTTTGCGATGGGAGAATAACCTTTTCTAAATTGGGGTTTTCATTGTTTTCTTATATATTCACGATTTTACGTTATAATGTTTTCCCTTAGGTCTTATGGTCATGTAGCTCTTTTCATAAGGAAACTCATAATTTGTGAAGTTTTGAGCACTTGGAGTATGAAAAGGTAAATTTCCATTTTTTATCAAGTTCCACTTTGACATCTTTTTTTATTCTAAAAACAAAAGGCGACATAAAATGCTAATATTTGATTTTTTGGAAGGGTCCCCATTTATTAATGTTATTACTAACACTAATAAAAAGGGGATTGTCGATGGTCACAAAAATTTGCGATTCACTTGAAAGAACCAATTATCTCTGATGGATTTTTTTGAATTTTCTAAAACTTCCAAAATAGAAATGATTTTGAAAATGAAACTTCATTGTAGAAATATAAGGTAAATAGTGCTATTTATTAACAACAACATCTTGTTCTGACTATCTTTATTCTGATTATCTTCTTCCCAGAGTTAGTCATTTTACTCACATCAGTCATTACTTGGTTATAAGGATAAAAACAAAGACATCTCTTTAGATTAGTTTAGGTATCCTCATTTGTCGTAGGTAGAGCCTCTGCTACCAGCATGCGTTCATAGCCTCGACAAGGTTACCTATTACCCAGCAATGATCTAGTGTCCTACCTGGGGAGCATGGAATTTTCAAGGATATATCCTCATATACACTTATTGATTTTTCTTTTCTTATTTCTCTTTTAATTCTTAAAGAACAATGTCTTGGTTTGGTAACCAAATTTGACAGTGTCATTCACTTGATTTATAACCTAACTAAACAAGTTGTCTCGTGATGAGACCCCTTGTGTTTTGATTGAAACAATCTCGAGCCATTACCCTGTTTTCATATTCAGTATGGCAATGTCAGTGAGTTATAATCTTTATGATCATGATAATTCGGCTCTTCATGAGACCTCTTATTCTTTAAGTTTAGAGTGCATAGTTGGATTATTCTTTGAATCTCGTGGTTTCCTGAAATGGGGGGGAAGTCATTGGTTCCTTAAGGAATCTTTTGGACGACAATTGTAGAGTTTAAAAGTAGCTTCTCCACAGAGAATCTTTGTTTTGTTATTGTTACCTTTTGTGACTGATGTAAGGAAAACTTCTTCCTAAGGTTGATTCTAACCAAAATTTGTATAGTTAAAACAAAAGAACAGGTAAAATTCTCATAATAATAGCACTTGACCTTATGTTTCAAAAATGAAGATTAATATGTCTAACCACTTTCTACTTATACAAGCGAAAAAACAAAATTGACATGAGACACTATTCTTTTCATGGAAGCCAAAAGTGAACATTCTCAACCTGTTTTATTACCAAAAGAAAACTAAACTAGACTATAATCTACAGAAAATAGAAGAGATTATCTTTTATGGGAAATATTTTGTAAGGATCTGTCCATTAACAGGTAAAGACTCTCTTTTCCCTGCTAAATCCTATAACATCAAAGTTGATGGACCGATGAGTTTGACAACCTGGAATGGTCCAAGCCACATGCGTTGGAATTTAGTATGTTTGCCTTTCTCCCCATGGGCTTTATCCTATTTTAATACTAAGTCTCCAAGTTCAAAATATTTTCTAGACAACGAGTTTGAATCAAAATAAGCTTTTACTTATTGTTGATGATGCACGTGGGTAATTCTGGCTTTTTCTCGTTCCTCTTCAAGCTTAAGGATCTGCAATTGTCTTAATTACAAGGATGAGGAAGGGATTTCTTCAATAAATTGAACTAAGGCTAAAGAAGGAATAGCCAGATTTTTTGGTAGGACCACTTCTTTCCCATACACTATATTAAAAGGAGAAGAGCCAATAGAAGTTTTCTCAGTTATTCGATCTGCCCAAAGAGCATACATTAAAGACTTATGCCAGTTTCTATGATTTTGATCAATAGTTCGTTTAATGATTCTAATAAGGTTTCTGTTTGTTGATTCAGCCAACCCATTTCCTTGCAGATAATAATTAGCAGAATATTTAAGTTTAAAACTTCTTTTGAGGGAAAATTCAGTCATAGCATTACCTGAGAAATATGATGCATGATCAAACATTAAAGTAGAAGGTAAGCCAAATCTGGTGATTATGAATTCATCTATAAATTCGATGATACTCTCAGAGTTGGTTGTCTTGAGTGGAACTTCTTCTACCCATTTGGTAAAGTAATTGGTAGTTGTAAGAATGTATTTATGCTGTTTAGAAGAGTGAGGAATGATCTCACCTATTATATCTAATCCCCATTGTTCAGATGGTTGATTGATGTTGACTGACTGTAATGGCAATGATGGCTTCCTCTATCTTCCAGCAACAGTTTGACAAATGTGACATCTTCTTACATAGCTATATGCATCTTTAAATAAAGTTGGCCAGTAGTAGTATGCACGCAGGATTTTGTGTGTTGTCGCATCTCCTAGGTAGTGTCCACCTGCTGGTCCATCATGAAGTTCCTGTAATACTTTTTCTGCTTTAGATTTCTCAAGGCAGCTAAAGAGAACATAATCATAACTCATCCTAAAGAGTACATCGTTTACAATTTGATATTATTTAGATTTTAGGCTCAGGGCTCTTTTCTTTGTGTGATTAAAATGCTAAGGAGCATATCCATTTTTTAAATAGAACATGATATCAACATACCTATATTCCGTATCATTCAGGCCTACCTCATATACTTGTACTTCACTGTCTAGAGACTACATTCCTGGTATGTGAGATGCTCCAGCCAACATCCTGCAAAAACCTTGACCTTTTACAATATTTACTGGTTTAATTTTAGCATCATATTCTTGCAGGGTTGTCACCCAATTTTCCCTCTTTTCGCCCACATCTTTCTACACCAAAACATTTCTTACAGCTAGAAATGGCACTATTATTTTGGTATGAGCCTTGAGAAGGAAAGGTATGAAGTGTTTGATTGCTTTGAATACAACATAAGCCTGTTTCTCAACATCAGAGTAATTTAATTCAGCTCCTTGCAAGTTTGAAATGAAGAAGGCGCTCCAGACCCCGCTCCTCCTCGACGACATTTCTTTTGAAGGTTTGCCCCTCGGTCGGGTGCCTACCCTGAAATTCAAAGATTGGAACCTCGCAAACAGTGATATGCTTTCGCACCTGATGACGGAAAGCTTGATGAAATAGAAGTTGGAGGGGCCAGTGATCACATCGGAGCTGCGAAAATGGCTTCGTAGTGTGGAGAAGGCCGAGTTACTTCATCTACAATTGATACCCCAATTTCACCATGCGCCCATCACCATTTTCGTCATCAAGCAGCTACTGTGCCTAGTGCATGATGGGTATCAATGGTAGGAGGAGCCTACTCCCATCACAGCGGAACTTATTCACAAGATTTCTCAGCTTCCCTGTAAGGGAAGGGACCGCGGAGAAATAAATAGTAAAAGCAGTGATTTGGCTCTCGCGGAAGCCTTGAAAACCAGGTACAAGTTGGAGAAGAAGAAGCACCACTATGCCATTACGAGTATCAAGGACAAAGGCATGCGCATAGGCACCCAACTCATGGCCAGCAAATTAATGCAGAAGTGTTGTGCCGATGAAGTACCAGCATTTGTGATTGCATTGGGCGAACAGTGCGTGGAGGGGGTCCAGTTCAATTGGGTTGAGTTACTCTATGAGGAATTTTTGATAAACTGCAAGGAGGCCCAAGAGCAGGGTAAGACCTTCCACTACACATGGTTGCTCTTATCCATTATGCTGGTAGCAGGAAAACTACAGGTAGATAGCCAGTTCCCGCCTATCGACCAGGACCTTCTTGAGGCTGCGAAGTATGCTTTGCTATGGGCCATGAAGGACGTAAAGCGGATTCATGCGGTCAAGGTTTTTTGGGTGTTGATGGAGGCGAGCATTCGTATATGGATCAATAGAAGGCCATGATTGTCTCCCATAGTGTACACCACTCTAGAGAGCTTTGCAGAGTTTAAAGCGGACATGCACAACATTCATGTCCGGGCATGGAAGGATCCAACAAAGGAATGGACAAAGCTTCCATTTATTTCTATTGATGACGCCATCTTCATAGCATTGGAAACATGGCCTCCATAGTGGCGCGCCCCAGACTTAGCAGGAATGGAGAAGGCTGTAGCCCAACAAAGGAAGAAGGATACCAAGTTGCGCATCACGCAGTTGGCTGAAAAGAGGCACTAGGAACAAGAAGTAGCCACACAATAGAAGACAGTTGATGCAGTAGAAGCAGTGCAAACAACAAAATCAACAACAGCGCCAGTAAAAGAGGCTGAGGGGGTCATGAAATGTCCATAGGGCAGGGAGTTGAGGACATTCACCTGGACGAAGAGTGCATGGATCCGGAAACTACTTTGCAACAATTGAAATAGCTATGTGCCCCTATGAAACCGGTCCCCAGAAAAAAGACGAAGGCATCCAAGACATCCGTTGACCCAATCGCCCTTATAGAAGGGGATCTTTTGACATTGGTGAAACAGTTTGCGATGTCACTAAGGACACACTCCAAGAAGTGATGGTGGAGCAGAATACTATGTTGGGGGCACTATGAACGTAGTTACAGGGACTATAGGTATAATCCCCTCAAACAGGAATGATGGCTCTATATGTCGTAACAAGTACATCAGAGACGGAACAGATGTTGCGCGCCCATGTGACCAACACTTTCGTGTTCTGCAAGGGCGCGTTAGCTGAAGAAAATGAAATTGACCGAGATGCGGTGGGCAGAAGTAAGGGGTTAAGCTTAAACTTGGCATCCCTTCCACGATAAACCCTGTACCAGTTACAGGATGGGGTAGTAGCCAAGCTCCGCGCCAGAGAAGGTCATGCGCTATAGGTATTAAACAAGCAAAAGATCAATATGGAACAGCTCAGCTGGCAGCATGATGAACTCGTTGTGCAAACTCAAGGACTCGCATAGGCAGTGGACGATGCTTATAGAACTGTACCAAAATTGTCTATCCCGGTGGATCTATGAGTAGAAGTGTGAATTCACAAATTGGCAAGTGGATTCTGCGAGGAAAAGGAGGAAGCAACGAGGATATAGTTTGACCTTTGTTAGCACTCAAATCTGCCTTAGGCTGAAATAAGGCAAGACTCAAGGCCACATCAAACCACGCTCAGCCTCGTAGCTAGCCCTACGAGGACAAGAGAGGGCTCTCTCCGGGTCAAACTCAGCAAAAGGTAATCGAGAAGGCTCAAGATGACCAAATTGATGATTGATTTTAGGCTAGGTATTAAGTACAAAGAGTTTAGGATTGATTTTTTATGATTTTGTTCAAATCAAGGGAAAGGCAATTTTGGGTGCGGGGATGAGGCACAGTTTTTGCAGAGGTCCACTTGGGGAAAGATAGGCAATTGTTTTGATGCCTTAAAGCAGGTGAGATGGATAGATCAGACCGGTGAGAGGCTAAGGAGAGAAAGGGGTCCCAAAGATTCTCCTTAAACTGAAGAAAACATAGAATATTAAACAAATTTAAAGGCAAAGCATAACAATTTCATGGATTCTACCTTAACACTTCATTTGCGTAATAAGAGAATATTCAATAGAGATAATCATTCACATACACAACTTACAAATACTGAGAGAAAAACACCATCAAGACATAAAGCCACATGGATCCCAAGTAGTGCTGCAAAACCCTGGTCTTCCTTTGCCAAAATGCTGGTAAAATATGTACAATATAGTCTCAAACCTATCCTAAGAGTCCAACCTCTGCTACTGAATGAAAAATTACATATATAGACCAAGCCAAACCATTCCCTAACCTCTAGGGGTCGAGCTCCTCCTTCTAGGAGCTGTTTCAACCAATTCTAAACTGAGCACTACAAACTAGGCAATCAAAACAACTTGCCTCTATAAACTTGGAAACCAATTCATTCATTAATTTTTTGCCATTTTATGAATGAATCTTCTAGAATAGGTAAAAAGAGTCATGTCAATCATGAAATTACATTAGTTACATTAAAGAGGGTGAAAAATTCCACCAAAAGGTCAAAACTGGTCAATACTGCGTTTTCCTGAGCTGAAGATGTAAAACTGGCCAATTTCCCAAACGCGTAGCGCGCCATTTCTCTACGCGTAGCACGCCTTTCAGGCCAGTTTTGAGGCACTTCCCGTGATCCAAATGAGGCACAAGTGGGCTTGTTGGAAAGTTCTGGATGTCTAATTTCCAGCCCAAGTGGAATTTGTCAATTTGGTGGCCATTTGCCCCTCCACAATTGCAATCTTCCAAGACTGCTTCCTGTGTGTCCAAAAAGTGGGAGAAGGTCATTTTTTGCTTGTGTTTTGACCTTTTAGGGGCTCAAATCTCCATGAAATTTCTTGGCCATGATTAAGAAACTGTATTTTTTCATGAAAAATCCAAAAATGCAAACGTTTCCTGAAATGGACCTCCCCAACGTAAGGGTAGCGCTTGGCACGCTACGCGTTGGGGGCAAAAACCTGTTTTTGACAAAAAATTTCAAAAATGACCAAAATTGCTCCAAATTGTCTGAATTTTGAGCTGGGGGTGTATCATTGAGTTCCATGCTCTGTCAAGGTGGCATCAGCCAAAATATGAAGTGGATCTGGCCTTTTCCTCCGTTTTAGTGCCTTGGCCAATCGTCTCTTGAGAACCTTCATTTTTGCCTTGCACACGTGCATGTGGGCCCAATAATGATTTTTCATGTGGCGGAGCATATCTTTGTCTCTATTGGCTTTTGCCAACAACTTTTCCAAGTGTGTGTTCACCCGAATGAGCATAGATTCCTGATCCATGGGTGTCAAATCACCGGGTCTCCTACGGGCCAATTCCCCGTCTTCACGAATCTTCTGCTGCTCATAAAGCTCGTGCTCATCCTCCAACTGTTTGTTGCGCTGCTCTAAATATTTAATCACCCATTTTGCCATCTACAATTTCTTGTGCAGCGACTCATTCTAGGCCCTTTGCTCTCGGATGATCTCCTTGAGCTCTGAGGCAGGAGAGCTAGCATCAATATCAATGACATGTGTGTCCTGACCTCTTGAAGGACCCTCATCAATCATGGGCCTCTTGCACCTGTCCTGAACCTGTAGCTGTGCTGAAGAAGGTGGCGAGACCCCTTCCACATGATGTGGAGATAGTACTCACTGTCTCGATGAAGTCAACGAGACCCCTTCCACCCCAGGTGGAGATAGTACTCGTCGTGCAGCTGCAAATAAGGCTCTGGGGCCTTTCTGATATGTTACATATGCTGGACCATCAACATGCTCGGTCTCATGAATGTCTGACTGTTGTGAAGGCCCCTCATCATGGACAATCTCAGGAGGTGGATGTGGCACTGTGAAGAAGTCGCGAGAAATGAAATCCTCCCATGGAATACCTTGCTGTGCCAACTGATGCATCACTATGATCTCGATCAGTGCATAATGATATATACTTTTGAGTTGCTGTGCGGGGCTCTTCCTTTGCACTACGGGCACCGTCTTCTCTATATTCCGGCACATAAAAAATGGAATGTTCATCATTCGTGCCCGAGTAAAATGCATCAACAAAGGGATATGGTACGAATATAAACGTGAAAATCGGCCCTCACAAGTAAAATAGCACATAATAAGCCTCATCAAGGGTGCATACTCCTCCCTTAGTAATCTGAAAGGAAAAACAGCAGTAAGTTTCCTCATGAATCTGGGTTTGATGTATGGTTGATAATGAAATTTGCCTAGTAGCTTGCGCTTGGTCCACTCTTCCCCAACATTCGGTATCCCGGTGGCTTGAGCAACAACCTCGGGTGATAGTGTGAAATCCACTCCTGCAAGTTTCACATGGCCATTGTGCAAATGTAGGACAAACAAGAGGACTAATTCCCTGTGATGTTGAATTTGTGAGATCCTCTCACAATACTCAAAGCATGATTGGTATCGAAAACAAGAAAGTGCAAATGGACAAGCTTGCAAATAAGCCAAAGAGGTGGGCTCCTCTCTAACATGTCGACCACCTTTACCACCCTTGTGATGCCTCCTAGGCACTTCTTCCTCCGGTGTTGATCCACTGTAATCACTCTGCTCATAATCTGATTCAGTTTCTGACATGGTGTTGAAGACAGGATGGATGAACTGTATATGTTGACTGTGCACACACTTGATTGCTGTTTGACTTTTTATTCAAATGCTGTGACCAAGGGGACATAAAGACAAGGGAATTGTTAGGGAAAGGGAAACATGAGGGAATTAGGGGAAATGAAAATAACGAGGAGTTTATGGAAGGGAAAGGACATAGGAAACTATGATAGTGTAGGATTTGGGGTGAAGTAAGTTTTGGGGCTAAGTAGGGTTTGGGATTTTTTTGGAGGAATATTATGGAATTTTATGGGAAATTTGAAAAGAAATGGTGATGAGTATGGGGGAAAAAAGGAGGATGAAAATGGGATAACCTTGGGTAGCACATCACTTTGAAAACCCTAGCAAACTTAGTCTTTCATTTTACACATCAACATTAGGGTTTTTTGTTTTCAATTTCATGGCATATTTGTCATATTTTCTTTACATTCAATTTGCAAAAACTAACTAAACAACCATGAAAAGAGCTTACTTGTATGTTGCTTGAGCTGAGAGAGGTGTTTTTTGTGTTTGCTGCAAGTTATAGGGCGAAAAACCCAACGCGTAGCGCCCTCTGCCCAACGAGTAGCGTGCCCTCAACGCGTAGCGCCCTAGTAAATTTGCACTGCCAGAACCTCCCCAACGTGTAGCGCGCCCTTCCCAACGCGTAGCGCGCTACCAAGTCTGCCCAACTTTTCTCAAGAACTCATAAAATCGCCTTTGCAATTTTTCACTTAGCTTGTGAAAGGCAAATGAGTTACAAATGAAGATTAATGTGCTTTTATAGGCTTCCTTTAAATTTACATTTGCCCAAAACCCACTTTCTAATGTTTTGAATGTTGACACTTTTTGAACTTAATTGGCTCTGACTTTTGGTTTCTTTTCTTTGAAAATTGACTGAACTGATGGTTTCTTCTGAAATTTTTTTGCAGGGATAGCTTCCAAGGTGCTTTGGCAAAGGAGACCAAGGCTGCACTTTGACATTTGGAAAATTTGAAAATTTGAGAATTTTTATAAAAAATGAGAAAATGACCTTTGTTTTTCAAAAACAGGGTTTTGAAAACAAGGTGGAAATTTAGCTGTAGCATAGTGAAAATTGTTGAAATGATGCTTTATGAAGGACATCCCTCTGGCCTGCTGGTCCTTTATGACTTCTCAAGACAAAATTTGACTCAACCCTAGACCTAAGACCTGGAAATTTAAAACAAGACAAATGACTTTTTGAAGACTTTATTCACTCAAACAATCCTGAACCAGCAGTGCCAAACAAGAGGGGGATAAATGACACAAGCTCCTCCAGTAGATTTATGGCATGCCTAGCGGAATGCAACATGATCACACTGATGGGACACCTAATTATGAAATGCAAAGAGCTTTGATCTCTAGTGGAGGGCTACTAGACCGACTCTAACATCTGTTACACAACATTTTGTCACTGTCCCTGTACTCCCCGTTCCATGATCCCTAAGGACCTCTACAGTGACCCTCATGTGTTTTCCCATCATGAAGAAACTCCCATTATGTCCCTCTTCATGAGCAAAACATTTCTGTTTTGCATCATTTCCAAAGAATCTTCCTTTTACCCCAGTTTACAAGACCGGTGCTAATGACCAATTCATCCCCCACACCAATCTGCAAATTTTAACACTAGGAATAGCATTGACTAGTGCTATTGAGCCTTCTCTCAGTCACGTCGATCCTCTTTTGGTAGGTTTTTTAAATATGGAGTCAAAGCTTCTAGGTCTAGAAGCTTCATAATGGAATTCTGGTAACAGAAGTCCGGTAAATGGTTGGGCTAGATGGAGCTGAGGAAGTCAGTTTGGGTTCCTTTCCCTAATTAGGATGGGACAAAACCAAAATATAATGCTTCTCCCATGATAACAGGAACCATATCCCCTCCATCAAAGGTATATAATCCCCTCCTTTCCCAAGCTGAACTAGTTTTTGGATGTAGTTTTCAGTCTTAATATTTTGGAGCTTGAATAATCAGCAAGACATCTATAGCTTGTATCTCTCTAGTTTATGTTTGAGGGAGAATAGTGTGTTTGGTTTAGTTTGAGACTAAAGGGAAGAAGACTTAAAACTTCCATTGTTGGGGCTATCCATGAGATGCTAGCAGAAGTGTGGAAGCCTAGATACGTCAAAGGAGACCAACAACGTCAAGGCATTGGTTGTAATCTCTTTCTGAAATTATATGAATACAACTATTGATTGATTTCCTACATTAAAGTGTTATCTTACATTTGATGGCTTAATGTTCCTTGACATGTTAAGCAGGATGAATGTAATTTGTATGCTATCACGTTTGTTGTTGTTGTTTGTTTTCTTGTTTTAGGTATTCAAAGGAAGGAAACAAAAGGTAGTTGGAGTGAGGAAGCAAGATCATTACCAAACAGAATAGCGTTCTAAGAGGTAGGCCCTCTTATTTTATTCTAGCTTAAGGAAGTTTTCCATAGATTGTTTGTTTGTGGCTAGATCCGCTCTCTCAGGCCAAAGGAATTGTTTTTGTCTACATTGAGAATTTACTTGCACCACAGTAATTTTTTAAGAGCATGAAAAGTGATAAAAGTCTACTAAAATGTCAAAATGATTCATCTTCGTTCCATAACCAATCTTGCACATTTAAACTCAATAACTCATCGTAACTTCTCAAAAAATGTCATTTCCCCTCCAAAAAGGTTTTTAAACATAAAAAAATAATATTTTCTAGCTCCAAAAACTTATAAAAGTGGGAAAAAGTAAATTATTTTCACCATTTGTATTTTTTGCCATTTGAGAGCAGAGAGAGGAGTTTTTATCACCAAACTTCCAAGACTGGTTCCAAGCCAATCGGTGGATGAAATCGCACACCGTTTCTTCCAGGTAGAAGGTATCTCCTTAACTTAGCTTTTTATCCATTTAGAATTTCATTTTGAGCTTTAATTTATTTTTTTGGAGAAAAACTTTGTTAAAAAATGTGCCCTCATCCCTGTGTGGTTTTTTTCAATCAGGCCGGCATAGGATGATAAAACGTTCCACACAGAAAATCACGCCATGCAGGGAATTTTACTAGAAAAACCACGCAACTGTGCCATGTTCATAAAAGGGCGGTCGTGCAAATGCCAACGGTTTATTTTTAATCATGTTTTGGCCCAAAAAAATAGAATATGAGTTTCTAAAATGATTCTAATTGCTTGAAAATGGTCATTTCAGGTCATTTGATTGCTCAAAATGGAGTGGAGGGAAAGAGATCACGAAGCCAATGATTTGGCAACTTTGGCAGATCTGACCACCATGCAGGCTCTCAGGACTTGTGGCCTCTTGAAATACTAGCTTATTCCTGGGATGAATGCTCAGATAGATCTAATGACATGGCTAGTAAGGACCTGAAATGTCTAGGAACAATGTTTTTTGATTGACGATCATCGTGTTACCATTGACGCTGATGACATTTACTTCTTGACTGGACTGTCTCATTGGGGAGTCGATATTTCACTATTCAGATCGAGGATGGGAGGAGATACTACTGATGGGTATCTATGATGGTTTTGTAGGGGTGCACCACCCAAGGATCGGAGAAATGACATTTAGACCATCGAGCTTTGACCCTTGAGGATCATTGCTTTCATTGTTTGCAAACTGTGGAGCAATGCTACCCTTCACTTAGCCACATGAGAAAAAATGTAGATATCCATGGAATGATGGGAATCCACGGTGTACAACTGGTGTGAGGTAGTGATGGTGAACATGAAGGGCCAGTTGACTAGGTGCAAGAATGGAAAACTGAAGAATTTCAGTTATGGTGCCATTCTTGTTGCTTTTTCCCTAGAGAGGATTCATATCCTTCGACCAAAGTAGATTTTGGCAGACAAGGGGGGTTCCAGGGATCCACGCATGAGGAGGTGGGTTGCATTAATGGCACGCCATGGAGGTGATGGACCAGTAGTGAGCTATATGACAAAGTTTTTTTACTAGTTAGACTAATAGATTGTTCTAATTGAGGACTTTTAGTATGCCAGGATGGATTATATAGGTGATCTTCATATCCCACTTCCAGCTAGAACTCAGTGGGGTGATCTAGGTGAGAATGTCTCATTTTTACATATTTCCAAATTTTTTAATTTTTATGCGTCTTTTATCTTCAAAGGCTAATTATTTGAAATGCATGTGCAACCCAACTAGCCGGGCTGAGATGATTTGATAGATGATGCAAGAAGCCTATATCAGATGCAGCAGTGAACCAAGAGGTAGAGGATATATTGACAAAGCTGGAACAAAACCTTGAGATGTTTACTTCAAACATCCAAGAGACTGGGACTGATGAAATTCCATGAGCTTATCAGAGACATGTAATTGGGGTTCCAGGGCCTCTCAGAAGTTTTCTATGTCAAGTTGTTTGTGCTATCATTTTTTATCATGAGCATCATCATGCTTAGCTGTTCTAGTTTCTAGGACCACATCTTGACCTTTTGGATGTCAACATATTCAGAAAATAAATGGCCATAAGGCCTTATGTCCTTAGATGACATATTTTATAGACACACACTTTTATACAAACTCTACTTTAATTAAATATCTGTTGATATTTCCTATTGTTTATCTTGATCAATGTATGAATGAATATTGTTTTTAATTTAGAAATGTTGCAAATGTCTATTTAACGCATGTTTCACAAATGCATATGTCAATGTCTTTAAGTATATCTGAATGTGTTGATACTCGATATAATCAAATTGTATTTCCAAAAGACAAACTCGTAAAAATAATATTAACATGGTTGGACTCCTTACTGTATAGACATCATTTAAATGTAATACCACGAGTTGTGAATCTAACCTAACGATCAAACACCCGATACCAAATGTGATGGCATCAACTAATAGCTCAATGACTATTCTATATTCCTCTATGTTGTTTGTTGTTTGACTGAGACATATTCCACGAATAAATACTAGCTCGTCATTGGGTGAATAGATAGCCTAGGCCATGGAAGATAAATTTTGAGTACTACGACTAGCACCATTATTAAAGCCAATGTAAGTTTGAAAGACATCTGCCAATCAAGTGTAAAAATGAGATAAGCAAGAGAAGTAGTAGAAAATGTAAAAAACATTAACTATCACACATACCTATAAAAACGTTAAATAATGTGCATATATTCACAAACATTTATGCAAAATATTTCTTTAGGTAAAGACCATTTATGGGCTTTCCCAAAGGAATACCATTGTAATCAACCAGCTCATAGCTGCCTTTAACTAATATGCATTTTATGATGTAAGGGCCACGCCACATGGGTTCAAACTTTCCTGCACCTAACTTGTCATGAGCTTGATTATAAACCAAGACTAGATCACCATCTGAATATGAACGAGGATTAACATTTTGGTCCAACTGAGCTTTGAAACATTTTTGGTGAGCCTCGCTAGCCAGTACAACATCCTGATAATTTTTATCTAAATGAGCTAAATGTAAAAATCATTTTTCATCCATAGAGGTAGCAGGTAATAATTTGATTGCTATTTTTAGGGATGGGATTTCACATTCAATGGGTAATACTACTTTCAAAGCATAGACAAGTTGGAAAAGGGTAAAACCATTCGATGTTTTTCTAGTAGTATGATATTCCCACAATGCTGAAAATAGCAGAGAATGCCAGTTTCCTTTATGCATACCAACTATTCATTTAATCATATTGGTTAAAACTTTATTGACAACTTCGACCTAACCAGTAGCTTGTGGATAATACAGAGTAGAGTTTTCATAGTGAAGGCCAAGTTGTGCAGATAGTTCAACCATCATAAAGTTACAAAAATGACTACCACAGTCTTGTTGTACTATTCAACAAACCCCATTTTATTATATTATAAATTTCCTATGAAATTTACTATATTAAAATAGGGACCCTTCAATTTTAAAAAATCCTTGATTTTATTTCTTTAAAAATAAAAAAATAGAAAATCAACATAAAAAATGTTAATAAAATCCCATAAGCAAAGTTTAATATTTAGGATTTTTAATTAAAACTCAAGTATTAAACCTTGATATCTTAAAACCAAATTTCCAAATAGCCCCTCAGACCAAGACTTATACTTAGGCTTCAAAAAAACCTTAAGTATTAAATAATATGGGTTTTAAAAAAAAAAAATTAAAAAAAAATCAAAATGAATCAGAGTGTTAATTCCCAAAAGTTAAATTCTTTATAAACTCTGAATCATCCAAAATCCCACATCGCAAATAAACATAAAGAAAAGACCTCTCCACTATTTCCATTGTGATTTCGATATAAGCACCGGACCCGACGACCAAGTTAATGCAATCCTATAAATCCCCCGCGTCCATAGATCGCAATAATCGCAAACATAAATCTCTGCCTTAACCCAATTGTGATTTGATGAGGACAAAACTGAGTCGTGAACTTCACTTTATAATGATATCACTTCTGGGACATCACAAATTCCATAGCCTAAGGCCTGTGGCCTATCCCTTCCTGAATTTGATATGTGATGTAGCTAGATCTGACGGGATTATACACTACAATCCATAAATACCCCATGTTTGTGACTATCAAAAGATCCAAAGGCTTAATATCAAACCTCGATCCACACCACCGATTACGATATGCGATATAAGCCCAGACTCGATGGGATTATAGATGAAAATTCATAAATTCCATTGCATCAATGTCTATCACAAATACTAAAGGATCATGCCTCTTGCCTCCTACCTCATACCGATTGTGATTTCAATATGACCCGTGTCATCTGCCACATCACCCATCACATCACCTGTGACATCATCATCCATGTCATCCCACAGATCGCAAATCACAAATATTTCGGAACCCTTAACCATCCACCTTTCCATTTGTTGCAATACCGATATCGCAATCGCAATCACAAGTTTTCACGGGACTTAAGTCATTCCTCCTCCGCCTCATTCTGATTGCAATTTGGTCTTGATTGATATATTTTGGATTTTTCATCTATTTTGATAGGGATTCTCCCTGTTCGAAATATGACAATAATTCATCCCCTCTCGATCTCCAAATGATTACAATTATTTTGGGTTCTACCCATGATTCTCAAGCAATTCCGATTTGGATTTTTGTTAAAATGCTCCCATTTTTTTATTAGAATTTCCCAGTTGAAAAATCAATTGTGATTTAATCAAAATGACCTTCTTGTTTATTTTATTTTATCTGAGAAATACTAGTCTTGATTTATGATATACTTATTCATGACTTTTTTGTTCAGGTACAAACAGAACTCAACAGAAAGGAGTAGAAAGCTGTGCAGAGAAAGAAGCAGTTCAATTCCACAAAATCTGTAGAAAGAGAGGATATTTAGATCAAAAGTCAAGGATAGTAAGCCATAAATGGAAAATTGTTTTCATTTTTTATGACTCAGAGAAATTCATTTACATTTTTCAGCGTTGTGCACAAACCTGGTATTTTTAAACAATTTGTATCATTATTTAAGAAGACATGATAAATTGATTTAAGGGTCCATAATTTGAGAGATAAATCCTAAGGAAGAATTTGAATTTCTGTATTTCTTCTTGAATATTTGTTTGAATAAGATTTTTGGATCGTGGCTTCTTTTATTTTTTCAAAAAAATTTCAGTGTTGTTGCATTTTTGTATTACATTAAAGTGTTGGAGAAAAGCAGAAAGGGCTGAGACAAAAAGGAGTTATTTAAGATCCAAATCGGGTGGTTATCCCCCATGTTGGTGCAATGAATTTTGAGGCATCAACATTTTGGCACTAGAAGGAGGGCCACGAATATGAATGGAAGAGAAAATTAAATCTAAAATAACAAGCCATTCCAAGAGTCACTCCCCCTCATGATCACCTCCAACTTCTCGATCCTCATCTAAAACTCCTATTTCTAGATCCGAAGTTGAGCATGTTAGCGCTCAAATCTGCCTTAGGCTGAAATAAGGCAAGACTCAAGGCCACATCAAACCACGCTCAGCCTCGTAGCTAGCCCTACGAGGACAGGAGAGGGCTCTCTCCGGGTCAAACTCGGCAAAGATAATTGAAAAGGCTTGAGATGACCGAATTGATGACTGATTTTAGGCTGATGCCACCTTGAGGGAGCATAACACTCAATGATACACCCCCAGCTCAAAATTCAGACAATTTGGAGCAATTCTGGTCATTTTTGAATTTTTTGTCAAAAACAGTTGCTCAATCATGGCCAAGAAATTTCATGGATATTTGAGCCCCCAAAAAGTAAAAAAAAAAGCAAAAAATGACCTTCTGCCACTTTTTGGACACACAGGAAGCAGTCTTGGGAGATTGCAATTTTGGAGGGGCAAATGGCCACCAAATTGAAAACTTCCACTTGGACTGGAAAGTAGACATCCAGACCTTTCCAGCAAGCCCACTTTTGCCTCATTTGTATGCTGGGAAGTACCTAAAAATTGACCTGAAAGGCGCGATACGCGTAGAGAAATGGCGTGCTACGCATTGGGGAAATTGGCCAGTTTTACACTTTCAGCTCAGGACAATGCAGCTTTTGACCAGTTTTGACTTTTCATGGAATTTTTCACCCTCTTTGATGTAACTAATGTAATTTCATGATTGACATGGAAATTTTTACCTATTCTAGAAGATTCATTCATAAAATGTCAAAAAATTAATGAATGAATTGGTTTCCAAGTTTATAGAGGCAAGTTGTTTTGATTGCCTAGTTTGTAGTGCTCAGTTTAGAATTGGTTGAAACAGCTCCTAGAAGGAGGAGCTCGACCCCTAGAGGTTAGGAAATGGTTTGGATTGGTCTATATATGTAATTTTTCATTCAGTAGCAGAGGTTGGACTCTTGGGATAGTTTGAGACTATATTGTAGATATTTTATCAGCAATTTGGCAAAGGAAGACCAGGGTTTTGCAGCACTAATTGGGATCCATGTGGCTTTATGTCTTGATGGTGTGTTTCTTTCATTTCTTGTAAGTTTTGTATGTGCATCATTATCTTTATTAAATCTTCTCTTATTAAACAAATGAAGTGTTAAGGTAGAATCCATGAAACTGCCATGCTCTGCCTTTAAATTTGTTTAATATTCTATGTTTTCTTCAGTTTAAGGAGAACCCTTGAGACCTCTTGCTCTCCTTAGCCTCTCACCGGTCTGATCTATCCATATCACTTGCTGTAAGGCATCAAAACCATTGCCTATCTTGCCCCAAGTGGACCTCTGCAAAAACTGTGCCTCATCCCCGCACCCTAAATTGCCTTTCCCTTTATTTCAACAAAATCATTAAAAATCAATCCTAAACTCTTTGTACTTAATACCTAGCCTAAAATCAGTCATCAATTTGGTCATCTCAAGCCTTTTCGATTATCTTTGCCGAGTTTGACCCGGAGAGAGCCCTCCCCTGTCCTCGTAGGGCTAGCTACGAGGCTGAGCGTGGTTTGAAGTGGCCTTGAGTCTTGCCTTATTTCAGCCTAAGGCGGATTTGAGCGCTAACATAGTGGCGACTCCGCTGGGGAAGAAATCTCAAATGGTTTGCTTGTTGATGAGTTTGTTTCACAAGTCTCAGACGGAGTCTGAAGTCACGCCAGGTAGCTTTCGAAACGCTCTTGCTATGCATAAGCGAAAGTAGATAAATGTTGCTTCAGTCGATCTCCTGTTAGCTTGCGAAACTTTGACTTGCAGATCACCCCAGTACCTTTGATCGTTTTAGGCCTTTGGATGATTGAGTCTAATAAACGATTGGCTGAATTACCTTCATTCTTTTGATCTCGTGATAAATACACTGGCTTCGAAAAGACATACAAGAGCTAATCCAGATCTGAATCCACCTCCTATTTATGAAAATCCAAATCTGATTCGAAAATTCCTCCGTCAAGAAAGCTCGGCGACTCCATTGGTTAAATCTCATTCATGTCCCGCACTTATTGAATACCTTGAAGACATTCCTTTTGATGCAAGGTTTGAACTGTCATTATTCAAGACTAAGTCCGAAAACGCTCTCGATTCTATTGTTCCAAATCCTGACTTCGCCGCAGCTCTTGAATTTGAAAGGCATAATAAATTAATTGAAAATTTTATCTTGAGACACCTTCATACCACCATCCAAGCAGCCAATCTTTCTGAGTTTTTGGAAGCCATATCTGCAAACATTGGATCCACCGTCACGGCATCTACCTCAAGGATTCCTACTGAACCGCCTTTCGTTCCTACCATTCCTTTGCAGCCTATAATTACCTATTCTGAATCTACAGCTAATTCTCCTTCTTCATATCACATTACTTCTCCTCTGCATACACCTCCGCATACTCCCCATACAGTAGCTGCATCCACTCCGCCAACAACACCGAGAGTAAATCCACTAAGAGCAATGGCTGCTCACTTTTCACCTCTTGCTTTACCTCAGCAATTGCATGATATGCCAGCGGATTACCAAAGTAAAATTCCTTTATTTGATGGCACTCCTCAAAGTGTTTCCGCTCAGCAGCACATAGACAAAATGGCAACTTTTTATGATTTATATGAAATTGATGACAAGGATGTAACTATGAGATTGTTTGTGCAAACATTTGGAGGAGAAGTTAGAAAATGGTTCAGAGGCTTCGGAGCCAGAAGTATACCTACCTTGGCTGAGCTTCAGAAGCAGTTTCTTGATCATTGGGAACTTAGAAAGGATCCGCTCCAGATTAATGCCTAGTACAATAATATCAAGCGAAATCCCGGTGAGTCTATCCAAGATTATATTATCAGGTTCAATACAGTTTATAATGCTATCCCTGATGATTTAATACCATCTAGAAAATCAACTCTTCTTAAATTCCCGGATGGCTTTGATCCGGAGATGGCTTACTCATTACGGAATAGAGATGCACCTACTTTAGAAGATATGCAAAAGATCACTGTCAATGTTGAGGCGAATCTGAACGACAAGAGAGCATGTTTGAAGGCAGAGAAAAGAGTGACTATAAAGGAAGAATCTACATCATCAGAACCACCTTGGCTTCGCGAGATGTTCAAAAGACTCAACCTTGACAAATCAGGGCAGTAGATTCGTAATCCAAATTACCGTGGCCAGCAGCAACCTCAGTACAGAATCAAGCAGCGTGAACCAAGAGTACAAGAGCGGGCAGCCCAACAACCAATAAAAACTCCTCTTTTGCAGAATTTTGTAACTTAATATTCGGATGAAGATGTTGATGTAGCAGGGGACCAAAATCACTTCTTTACTCCTAATGACCTGCCCATTTACATTACCGAAGAAGATGAGTATGGAGAAAGTTCAGGCGCTCAGCAAGACAAAGATTTTATCTTGGCTAATGATGCAGATTTAGATGATTACCAAAGGGGATATTTGAATGCCTTGTTCACTCAACAAAAGCAGTATTCATTGAGGAATCGAGATGTGCCTATCAATCCCATTCAGAAAAGGAAAGAAGCTACAACACCAAAGATGGATTCACCGACACCTCCGAAGAAAGGAAAAGAAACAATTGATCCCACAACTAGCAAGATATCAGTAGCAGGAAAGACAAATTAGGCAGCTATAATCAAAGATAGAAGAGAGATTCCGGTCAAAGAAGTCGACAAAGTTTCAACATTTAGTTTGGAAAATGAAATTTCCAAATTAAAAATATCTATTCCTTTGACTGAAATCATGAAAAACAACAGCTACAAGGTCAAGTTTCCAAAATTCTGAACTTTGATCCCATGCTTGACACGGTGAACATTGAAGATGATCAGCCTGAATTGATCTTTGGACCAGCACTAGATGGTCAGTCCCTTGAGAGTGATGTTCCTCCCTTTTATATCAGTTTGAGATTGCATGAATATGTCTTTTATAATGCCATGTTTGATTCAAGTGCTTCACACAATTTGATGCCAAAGGCAATCATGGAGAAGCTGGGATTAGACATTACCAGAAAATATCATGATTTATATTCATTTGATTCCAGCCGTGTGAGATGTATCGGGCTCATCAAAGATCTGGTTGTTAGCTTAGATCAAATCCTGGCGAAAAATGTCTTGATGGATGTGGTTGTGGCAGACATTCCTCCACGGTTTGGTATGCTACTTTCGAGATCTTGGGGAGTTAAGTTGAAGGGTACTTTGCAGTTAGATTTCTCTTATGCCACAATTCCAGTCTTCGGTCAAATGAGAAAGCTATATCGTGAGCAAAAGATGAAATATATGATAACTAGTAAAGAGAAGCCGATCAATCATCCTGTAAATTATGTACATACTGATTTGGAGTCGTTTGTTTTATTTGCCGATAGTTTTAATGATATAGATAGTCAGTTAGTTCAAGCAGAAGATATACCAGAGATCACCGAGAATTTTAGAGAAGTACTACAAAAGGAAAGAGGAGAAAAGCGAGCTATCATGGAGCAAACAGCTGAAGAAAGGGGCAGCAAATAGAAAAATCAGAGGCAGTACAATTTCAGCACTTGGAGGAGGATGAAGATGGTCTTTGGACCATGGATTTTGATGGCGCAGTAGGTAGTGATGGTGCTAGTATTGGTGTGTGGATTCGAAGTCCTTTTTCTGCTCAAGACAAAGTTCCAAGCAAGGTGAGAGTGTGTTCTTATAAACTAGCATTTGATTGTTCAAATAATGAGGCAGAATATGAGGCTCTCATCGCTAGCCTAAAGATTCTTAAGAAACTGAAAGCTAAGAAGATTGCGGTCTATGGGGATTCTGAGCTGGTGATAAAGCAAGTTAAGGGTGAGTTTCAGGCCAAACATCCTCGCATGAGGGCATATCGAAATGCAGTCTTAGACATTTTGAAGTTGTTTTCTGATTATACCTTGACATGTGTGCCTCGCCTACAAAATGGTGTTGCGGATGGACTTGCTAAGGCAGGAAGAAATTTGAAAATTCCAATTAATTCTAGCAACAAATTTGAGATTCATGTGAAGCATCGTCCCACCGTCCCAGATAATCAACGATGTTGGCAAGTTTTTCATGATGATGAAGGGATCAATGAGTTTCTGCAAAATAAGGGTAAGTTCAAAGATTCCTCAATAGATACTGAAAATGATGATGGTGATGACAACATACAAGTAAATCAAATGGATGTGCTTCAACTTAAGGACAATATTATTTCTAAAGGTTTGATTCCTTTAGAGGAGCTGTTTGACCAAGATGATGTGGCTCGCAAACCGACATTGAGACCAACTGAAAAGGGTGTTGAAGAAGTGAACATCGGGACAACTAAAAATCCCAAGATGGTTAAGTTATCAAGGTCATTATCACCAAAGGTAAAAGCTGAATATATGAAATTGTTGTCTTTATTCTCTAATGTATTTGCATGGGATTACTCAGATCTGAAAACATATGATACAAATATCATCCAGCATACTATTCCTATCAAGCCAAATCAGAAGCCTTTTCGTCAAAAGTTGAGGAGAATCAATCCCAAATTGTTGCCATCAATTGAGAAAGAGGTAAACAAATTGTATAAGTCAGGAATCATTGTGCCTATTCAATTTTCAAATTGGATATCAAACTTGGTGCCCGTAAGAAAGAAGACAGGTGAGATCCGTTTATGCACTGATTTCCGAAATTTGAATAAAGTATCCTTAAAGGACAATTATCCGCTGCCCAAAATGGATCATATATTGCAGTGAGTAGTTGGAGCATCAAGGATGTCACTACTTGATGGTTATTCAGGCTACAATCAGATTTTAGTGCATGAAGATGACCGTGACAAGACCGCATTCACCACCCCATGGGGAACATTTCATTATGCAAAGATGCCGTTTGGTTTGAAAATGCAGGAGCTACCTTTCAGTGTGCAATGGACGTGGATTTCGCCAATGAGAAAGATGTATTTTTGGTTGTTTATCTTGATGATTTAACCGTATTTTTAAATTCTGATGAGGAACATTTGTATCATTTGAAAATTGTTTTCCAAAAGTGCAGAAAATATGGCATATCGTTGAATCCGAAAAAGAGCCTTTTTGCCATGGATGAGGGAAAACTTCTTGGTCACATCATATCTAAAGACGGCATCCGTATTGATCCAGCACGTGTTGAAGCCATTCAGCAAATTGAACAGCCCCAGAACAAGAAATAAATTTAGTCTTTCAATGGTAAACTGAATTTTATGCGTCGTTTTATTCCAAATCTAGCAGAGCATCTAAGAGAGATCACAAGCATGCTCAAAAAGGACAGCCAGGTAAATTGGACCGAAGAGGTGGTTAAATCATTTAATCTAGTGAAGTTAGCTCTTTCTACAGCTCCTATTTTGATCAGCCCCGACTACACTCAAGACTTTATTTTATTTTCATTTGCTTCTGAGCACACTTTGGCAGCTGTGCTAATGCAGAAGAGAGAAGGTGTAGAAAAGCCCATTGCCTTTTTCAGTCGCATAATTAGAGATGGAGCATTGAAATATAACATCATCGAGAAGCAAGCATTGGCACTTGTAAATGCCTTGAAGGATTTCTGTGTGTACATATTGCATTCTCATATTCTAGCTTATGTTCCTAATGCAGTAGTTAAAGATGTTTTAGTACAAGTAGATCCAGAAGGGAGAAGGGGTAAGTGGATTGCTGCGTTGTTAGAATATGATGTTGAAATTAAACCCACCAAGTTGATCAAAGGTCAAAGACTCACGAAGCTAATGGCTGAAACAAATCTGCAAATCCTAGACATAAATTTGATTGCTGCTATGTCTGATGAAGAAGAGGAGAACCCATCCATTCAGGTATCTGAAATGTTTCTTTCTTCCCCATGGTATGCTGATATTTTATATGTACTTCAGCATTTATCTTCGCCTCCTGGAATGCCAAGAAACAGAAGTAGAACATTGAAATTGAAGGCTGCTAAATTTTGCATTCTCGATTCAGCATTGTTTTGGAAAGACCCTGGCGGGATGTTATTAAATTGTTTGGTAGAGGATGAAGCTCAAAGAGTCGTAGAAGACTTTCATAGAGGAGACTGTGGGGGTCATTTATTTTGGAAGACCATGGCAAACAAGATACTAAGGGCAGGCTATTATTGGCCTTCACTATTTTCAGATGTCTATAAAGCGGTTAAAAATTGCCATGAATGCCAAATTTTTCAAGGAAAGCAGAAGCTCCAGCCTTTGCCTCTCAAACCAATTGAAATCAGCGCACCTTTTCAGCAATGGGGATTGAATTTCATTGGTGAAATTCATCTGGCATCATCAGGATAGCATCGATGGATATTGATGGCCACGGACTACTTCACAAAATGGATTGAAGCGATTCCTACTCGACAAGCTACAAATGTGGTAATTATTTCGTTTCTCGAGGCCAATATTTTGTCACGCTTCGGATGTCCAAGTAAGCTAATCACGGATAATGCAGCAGCGTTTAAGTCAAAAAGGATGATTGAGTTTTGTTATAAGTACAATATTAGTTTGGGACATTCAACCGCATACCACCCTCAAGGAAACGGATTGGCGGAGTCATCTAATAAATCCTTGGTCAATATCATTAAGAAATTGTTGGAAATCAGCAAAAAGGGCTGGCACAAGAAGTTAATAAATGCACTATGGGCTGATAGGGTGAGTCAGAAAAAATCTATTGGTATGTCTCCTTTCAAGTTGGTGTACGGAACAGACACAGTTTTTCCAACTTCACTTTCTGTCCCGATAGTCAAATTGCTTCAGGAAGTGGGTAGTGAAGAAGATCCTATGTAGAGAAGGATTAACCAGATGATTCATTTGCAGTAGACACGGGAGGAGGTATTCCAAAACACTTGCAAATTGCAGGAGCATATCAAAAGGATTTATGACCGGAAAGCAAAGGTAGATACTTTTCAGCTAGATGAGGTTGTTTTAAGATGGGATGCTCGTCATGAGGACAAGGGAAAGCATGGAAAATTTGAAAATTTGTGGAAAGGACCTTATAAGATTGCAGCATATCGCGGCCAAAACGCTTTCCTTTTCAAAGAGATGAACGGAGATGAATATCCTGGAGGGCCGATCAATGGTCGGTTGTTAAAGAGATATTGCTTTTGAGTATTTTCTGCTCAATTCATTATCATTGTATATATCATTTACTTTTTGTTCTATCGCACATGTACACTAACTTATCATCTTCAGTTTGGGGCCCGAAGTGAAGGCTATAATTCTGAAAATGAAAGTTAGTAAGTCTAAGTTTGTCAAGTCAGTTGTCTTAGTCTTTAGTTTCGAGTCTAGTTTGGTCAAAGCAATGTTTGTTTGTTTTAGTCAAATTCTCAAGATTTTGTGTCAGAATAATGACTCCATTGCCCAATGAGTGAAGGCACTGTCTAGCTCTTCCAGAGATCTGCTGTTCTTGGCATCTCCAAGGAGCTACCATCCCCATTGGAGCCAATGTTAGAGTCGGTCTAGTAGCCCTCCACCAGAGATCAAAGCTCTTTGCATTTCATAATTAGGTGTCCCATCAGTGTGATCATGTTGCATTTCGTTAGGCATGCCATAACTCTGCTGGAGGAGCTTGTGTCTTTTATCCCCCTCTTGTTTGGCACTGCTGGTTCATGTTTGTTTGAGTGAATAAAGTCTTCAAAAAGTCATTTGTCTTATTTTAAATTTCCAGGTCTTAAGTCTAGGGTTGAGTCAAATTTTGTCTTGAGAAGTCATAAAGGACTAGCAGGCCAAAGGGATGTCCTTCATAAAGCATCATTTTAACAATTTTCATTATTCTACAGCTGAATTTCCACCTTGTTTTCAAAAGCCTGTTTTTGAAAAACAAAGGTCATTTTCTCATTTTTTGTAAAAATTCTCAAATTTTCAAATTTTCCAAATGTCAAAGTGCAGCCTTGGTCTCCTTTGCCAAAGCACCTTGGAAGCTATCCCTACAAAAATTTTCAGAAGAAACCATCAGTTCAACCAATTTTTCAAAGAAAAGAAACCAAAAGTCAGAGCCAATTAAGTTCAAAAAAGTGTCAACACTCGAAACATTAGAAAGTGGGTTTTGGGCAAATGTAAATTTGAAAGAAGCCTATAAAAGCACATTAATCTTCATTTGTAACTCATTTGCCTCTCACAAGCTAAGTGCAAACTTGCAAAGGTGATTTCATGAGTTATTGAGCAAAGTTGGGCAGTCTTGGTAGCGCGCTACGTGTTGGGAAGGGCGTGCTACGCGTTGGGGAGATTTTGGCAGTGCAAATTTACAAGGGCGCTACGCATTGAGGGTGCGCTATGCGTTGGGCAGAGGGCGCTACGCGTTGGGTATTCACCCTATAACTTGCAGCAAACACAAAAAACACCTCTCTCAGCTCGAGCAACATACAAGTAAGCTCTTTTCATGGTTGTTTTGTTAGATTTTGCAAATTGAATGTAAAGGAAATATGACAAATATGCCATGAAATTGCAAACAAAAACCCTAATGTTGATGTGTAAAATGAAAGACTAAGTTTGCTAGGGTTTTCAAAGTGATATGCTGCCCAAGGTTATCCCATTTTCATCCTCCTTTTTTCCCCCATACCCATCACCATTTCTTTTCAAATTCCCCATAAAATTCCACAAAATTCCTCCATAAAATCCCAAACCCTACTTAGCCCTAAAACCTACTTCACCCCAAACCCTACACTTTCATAATTTCCTATGTCTTTTCCCTTCCATAAATTCCTCGTTATTTTCATTTCCCCCAATTCCCTCATGTTTCCCTTTCCCTAACAATTCCCTTGTCTTTATGTCCCCTTGGTAACAACATTTGCATAAAAAGTCAAACAGCATAAAAAGTCAAACAGCGACCAAGTGTGTGCACAGTCAACATATACAGTTCAACAATCTTGTTTTCAAAACCATGTCAGAAACCGAATCAGATTATGAGCAGAGTGATTACAGTGGATCAACACCGGAGGAAGAAGTGCCTAGGAGGCATCACAAGGGTGGTAAATGTGGTCGGCATGTTAGAGAGGAGCCCACCTCTTTGGCTTATTTGCAAGCTTGTCCATTTGCACTGTCTTGTTTTCGATACCAATCATGCTTTGAGTATTGTGAGAGGATCTCACAAATTCAACATCACAGGGAATTAGTCCACTTGTTTGTCCTACATTTGCACAATGGCCATGTGAAACTTGCAGGAGTGGATTTCACACTATCACCCGAGGTTGTTGCTCAAGCCACCGGGATACTGAATGTTTGGGAAGACTAGACCAAGCGCAAGCTACTAGGCAAATTTCATTATCAACCATACATCAAACCCGGATTCATGAGGAACCTTACTGCTGTTTTTCCTTTCAGATTCCTAAGGGAGGAGTATGCACCCTTGATGAGGCTTATTATGTGCTACTTTACTTGTGAGGGCCGATTTTCACGTTTATATTTGTACCATATCCGTTTGTTGATGAATTTTACCTGGGTACAAATGATGAACATACCATTTTTCATGTGCTGGAATATAGAGAAGATGGTGCCCATAGTGCAAAGGAAGAGCCCCGCACAGCAACTCAAAAGTATATATCATTATGCATTGATCGAGATCATAGTGATGCATCAGTTAGCACAACAAGGTATTCCATGGGAGGATTTCATTTCTCGCGACTTCTTCACAATGCCACATCCACCTCCTGAGATTGTTCGTGATGAGGGGCCTTCACGGCAGTCGGACATTCATGAGATCAAGCATGTTGATGCTCTAGCATATGTAACGTACCAGAAAGGCCCCAGAGCCTTATTTGCAACTGCACGACGAGTACTATCTCCACCCGGGGTGGAAGGGGTCTCGTTGACTTCATTGACACAACGAGTACTATCTCCACATCATGTGGAAGGGGTCTCGCCACCTTCTTCAGCACAGGTACAGGTTCAGGACAGGGGCAAGAGGCCCATGATTGATGAGGGTCCTTCAAAAGGTCAGGACACACATGTCATTGATATTGATGCTAGCTCTCCTGCCTCAGTGCTCAAGGAGATCATCCGAGAGCAAAGGGCCGAGAATAAGTCGCTGCACAAGAAATTGCAGATGGAAAAATGGGTGATTAAATATTTAGAGCAGCGCAACAAACAGTTGGAGGATGAGCAAGAGCTTTATGAGCAGCGGAAGATTCGTGAAGACCGCGAATTGGCCCGTAGAAGACCCGGTGATTTGACACCCATGGATCAGGAATCTATGCTCATCCGGGTGAACACTCACTTGGAAAAGTTGTTGGCGAAAGCCAATAGAGACAAAGATATGCTCCGCCACATGAAAAATCATTATTGGGCCCGCATGCACGTGTGTAAGGCAAAAATGAAGGTTCTCAAGAGACGATTTGCCAAGGCACTAAAACGGAGGAAAAGGCCCGATCCACTTCAGATTTTGGCTGATGCCACCTTGAGGGAGCATAACACTCAATGATATACCCCCAGCTCAAAATTCAGACAATTTGGAGCAATTTTGGTCATTTTTGAAATTTTTTGTCAAAAATATGTTTTTGCCCCCAACGCGTAGCACGCCAGGCGCTACCCTTTCGTTGGGGAGGTCCATTTCAGGAAAAGTTTGCATTTTGGGATTTTTCATGACAAAATACAGTTTCTTAGTCATGGCCAAGAAATTTCATGGAGATTTGAGCCCCCAAAAAGTCAAAAAACAAGCAAAAAATGACCTTCTGCCACTTTTTGGACACACAGGAAGCAGTCTTGGGAGATTGAAATTTAGGAGGGGCAAATGGACACCAAATTAAAAAATTCCACTTGGGATGGAAATTAGACATCCAGGCCTTTCCAGCAAGCCCACTTGTGCCTCATTTGGATGTCGGTAAGTACCTCAAAACGGGCCTGAAAGGCGCGCTATGCGTAGAGAAATGGCGCGCTACGCGTTGGGGAAATTGGCCAGTTTTGCACTTTCAGCTCAGGACGATGTAGCTTTTGACCAGTTTTGACTTTTCATGGGATTTTTCACCCTCTTTGATGTAACTAATGTAATTTTATGATTGGCATGGCACTTTTTACCTATTCTAGAAGATTCATTCATAAAATGTCAAAAAATTAATGAATGAATTGGTTTCCAAGTTTATAGAGGCAAGTTGTTTTGATTGCCTAGTTTGTAGTGCTCAGTTTAGAATTGGTTGAAACAGATCCTAGAAGGAGGAGCTCAACCCCTAGAGGTTAGGAAATGGTTTGGCTTGGTCTATATATGTAATTTTTCATTCAGTAGCAGAGGTTGGACTCTTGGGATAGTTTGAGACTATATTGTACATATTTTATCAGCAATTTGGCAAAGGAAGACTAGGGTTTTGCAGCACTACTTGGGATCCATGTGGCTTTATGTCTTGATGGTGTGTTTCTTTCAGTTCTTTTAAGTTTTGTATGTGCATCATTATCTTTATTAAATCTTCTCTTATTAAGCAAATGAAGTGTTAAGGTAGAATCCATGAAACTGCCATGCTCTGCCTTTAAATTTGTTTAATATTCTATGTTTTCTTCAGTTTAAGGAGAATCCTTGAGACCTCTTGCTCTCCTTAACCTCTCACCGGTCTAATATATCCATCTCACTTGCTTTAAGGCATCAAAACCATTGCCTATCTTGCCCCAAGTGGACCTCTGCAAAAACTGTGCCTCATCCCTGCACCCTAAATTGCCTTTCCCTTGATTTCAACAAAATCATTAAAAATCAACCATAAACTCTTTGTACTTAATACCTAGCCTAAAATCAGTCATAAATTCGGTCATCTCGAGCCTTTTCGATTATCTTTGCCAAGTTTGACCCGGAGAGAGCCCTCTCCTGTCCTCGTAGGGCTAGCTACGAGGCTGAGCGTGGTTTGATGTGGCCTTGAGTCTTGCCTTATTTCAGCCTAAGGCATATTTGAGTGCTAACAGAGCAGTCACTCCCAAAATCTCCTAGAACATTACCTGATTCATCTTCTTCACAACAGGAATTAGAGGTTGAAACTTTAATTGAAAAATTAGAAAGTATTTCTATATACAGTAAAAAAACTCAACGATCAAAAACATCTAAAGGTAGTGTATCTTCATCTTTTCAACCCACTCAGATTCTAACTCATTCTCAAATTTAGGAGCTTATAGTTCCTCCATTTTAATTTCCCCTTCCTACTTTTTGAAAGAAAAATAAGAAATCTGAGTCAAATATAAACTAGTGAGATTTTTTCAAATTTCCCTCCATAAACACCTTCATTCCCTCCATTCGTTCCCACTTCTTCTTCTCAAAGTACTAGTGCTAGCACTCAGCCTGCCTCTACTTCCACTCAAAATCCCACTCAAACTCCAATAATGATAGGACAACAACCAGCTAGACCATGGGATAGTCCTCGTGATGTGCAACACCTCTCCATGCTCTCCCTAAACATATTGAAAGATGGAAACTACCAAAATTCAATCCCAATGATGAATTTCCTGTTGAGGAACATCTCCATAACTATATGTTAGCTATAAATCTTAATGGAATATCTAAAGAAGATTGTGTAGTAATATTATTTCCCTACATTCTTCAAGGATTAGAAAGATCCTGATACTTCTCATTGCCAACTGAATCCATAGCTACCTGGGATATTTTTGAAGAACAATTCTTAACCAAGTTTGGTGATGATCACACTACTTACACTTTGATTGATGATCTCTCCAATCTTAAAACAAGTCCGAATGCAAGAATCAAGGATTTTAATTCTAGATTTAATAAACTCTTAAATAAAATCCTAGATACATCTAAACTTGGTGTTGATGTACAGAATGAGTGATATACATCTTCCTTACCTTCAGATATCACAATTTTTTTCAATAGGGTTAATGCAACGACTCTAGTTGAAAACATGAAAGAAGCATTAGTAGTTGAGAAAAGAATACTTTCTCTAGAAAACAAAACTACATCAGATGAAAGAAAATCCAAAAAGGTGTCATTTAAGGATGAAATGAAAAAGAAAACTCCTAAAGATCCCTTTGATCTTGAATGATTACAAAAAGTCTTAAAAAATATGTCTAACGAAATAATAGAGATTAAAAAACAAGTAGTTGAATCTTCTTCCAAGAAACCATTTAGACCATTCAGAAGAAACCAGCCAACTAATCCTCAACCTCCAAACACCATATCAAATGTTGAAATTGATGATGAGGATGAGGATGAATTAGCATTTTCTGCTGACAAATTCCAAGATGAACAAACTATTGAATTAAACGAGATGTTGGATTTCATTCTTCCTATATCTGATAGTGAAAATGAACATGAAGCATTACCTATTACCACAAGAACTAAAGGTCCAGCTGATCCTATACAACCAATTCAAAAACATAAACCTTCAACTCCTTTTGCTAAAGATAAAATTGCTAATAAAATATCCACTTCCACATCTAATCAAGTGATTCCCTCTTCATCTAATTCTCCAAATCCACCCAAAACCTTAGTAGTTTCAAATAATATTGTCGGTTTTAACCCCGTACAGAAATTTCCTACATACGAATTCTAAAACATAGAAAGTAAACAATGTGAGAGCATAACACATATACAAAGAGATTTTCCCCTGGATCCCAAAACCGGGACTACCCGATTTAATTTTCATTATGTTCCTTTCAACGTTACAATACATATATATACATGTCAAAGCATCAAATACCATGTACGGAAAACAATCGCACCCAAAACCATGGACCGAAAAACCATCGCGCCCAAAATCATGTGCTAAAACCATGCACAAAACCATATGCAAGTTCGTCCCACCTAATATAGGGTCCCAAAAAACTTTCCCCAGGGTGCTGCCCCAGATCCCGTAGAGTGGGGCTACCCGCCCCCCTCAAACCCCCTAGAATATAACACAACCCAACATTCTCCCACTTGCTCTTTTCTTTCCACATGGGACCACAAGAGAGCTTAGTCATTTATCCAACCCTACAATGCCCATTATTTCTCTACACCAAGAGAACTTCTCAGAGCTCACAGATTTTGTCAATACGTCTGCCGTATTCTTCAATGTGTCCACCTTTACCAGCAACACCTTTTTGTCTTCTATCATATACCACACAAACTGATACTAAACATCAATGTGCTTTGTCTTTGAATGATAAGCAAGGTCCTTTGCCAAGAAAATTGCACTTTGGTTGTCACAATCTATCCTTATAGCTCCTTTTACTAACCCCACACTTGAAACAATCTCTGCAACCAAATTGCTTCCTTGCTTGCATGAGTGGCTACCAAGCATTCTACCTCTGTAGTTGATAGTGCCACTATAGATTATTTCTTACTCATCCAACTGACTACACCTCCAAATAGGTTAAACACATACCCACTTGTAGATCTTCTCTAATCGAGATCTCAAGCCCAGTTGTAGGTTTTAACCTTGTATAGAAATTACCTGCATACGAATTCTAAAACACAAAAAAGAAACAATGCGAGAACATAACACATAAAACCATATACACAGAGATTTTCCCCTAGATCCCAAAATCGAGACTACCAGCTTGATTTTTTCATAATATTCCTTTCAATGTTACAATACATATTTATACATGTCGAAGCATCCAATACCATGGACTGAAAACCATCGTGTCCAAAACCATGTGCAAAAAATCATGCACAAAACCATAGGTAGGTCCGCCCAACCTAATATAGGGTCCAAAAACAAAAGATTTTGTGGCACTGCCCCAGACCCCATAGAGTGGGGTTACCTGCACCCTTCAAACCCCATGTGACCACCCAATACGTAATGAGCGCAATGAAGGGGGGGCTCTACCCCACTTCTAACCCCCTGGTTAACTACATGGGCTAGTCTTGGAAATAATATAACACAACCCAACATTATCCCACTTGTTGTTTTCTTTCCACAAGGGGCCACAAGAGAGCTTAGTCATTTATCCAGCCCTACAATGCCCATTGTTTCTCTACATCAAGAGAACTTCTCAAAGCTCACAGATTTTGTTAATGCATATACAGTATTCTTCAAAGTGTCCACCTTTACCAAAAACACCTTTTTTCCTTCTATTATATCCCTCACAAAGTGATACTAAACATCAATGTGCTTTCTCTTTGAATTATATGCAGGTTTCTTTGCCAAGAAAATTACACTTTGGCTATCACACTGTATCCTTATAGCTCCATGTACTAACCCCATACTTGAACATAATCTCTGTAACCAAACTGCTTCCTTGCTTGCATGAGTGGGATACCATGTATTCTGGCTTTGTAGTTGATAGTGCCACTACAGATTGTTTCTTACTCATCCAACTGACTGCACCTCCGAATAGGTTAAACACATACCCACTTGAATATCTTCTCTGATCCAGATCTCTAGCCCAGTCTACATAAACAAAGCCATGAATATCCAACACTCTGTCCACTCCCGGTCTTCCTTGGTAGCACAAACCATTATCACTAGTGCCACACAAATACCTGAAAACCCACTTCACTGTTGTCCATTGCTCCTTCCCTAGTTTTGACATAAACCTGCTCAATACTCCCACTGCATGTGCAATGTCTGGTCTAGTATATACCATCGCATACATCAGGCTACCAACTACACTTGCATATGGAACATGGGACATGTCCTCTTCCACTTCTTGTGTCTTGGGACACCTGTTCAACAGATAACTTTACACCTACAGGAATAGGAACCTTCATGGTTTACTATCCTACATATTAAAAATTTGCAATATTGTCTCAAAATACTTTCTCTGGTTTAACCAAAGCTTCCTCTTTGTCCGATCTCTTTTAATTTCCATGCCCAAAATATAGTTTGCAGCACCAAGATCTTTCATGTCGAATTTGGAGGACAAATGGGTCCTCAAATCCTAGATAATTTCTTTGTCATTTCCAACCAGCAACATATCATCCACATACAAGACCAAATAAATAACACGGTCATCAATTAATTTAAAATATACATAGTGATCTGCTTTGCTTCTGGTGAAGCCAAGTCTTCGTATAAATGTATCAAATTTCTAATACCACATCCTTAGCGACTTTTTTAACCCATAAAATAGACTTCTTTAACTTGCATACTAGTTCTTTCTTACCCTTCACCACAAAACCTTCAAGTTGCTTCATGTAGATCTCCTCTTCCAGATCCCCGTGAAGAAATGTTGCCTTCACATCCATCTATTCTACCTCAACATCAAAAGCAGTAGCAACAGATAAAAGTAATCTAATAGAAGCTACTTTGGCAACAAGAGAAAAAATATCACCAAAATCAATTCCTGGCACCTGGGAATAACCTTTTGCTACCAACTAAACTTTGTATTTCTCCACCTTTCCTTCTGCATTTGTCTTCTTCATGAACATCCGTTTGCTGCCAATGGGTTTCCTTCCAGCCGGCAACTCTACCAGATCCCAAGCCTCATTTTTGTGCAAAGATTCCATTTCATCAACCATGGACTCTTTCCAGAGTTTGCCATCCTTTGTATATACTGCTTCCTTCACAGTTCTGGGATCATCATCTGTAACAGATAAAGCAAAATTTGGACAGAAAGAAGATGGACTATACCTTTTTGGCTGCCTTCTTTCTTGAACTGATCTTCTCACACCTGGATTTTGTGGCTCTTCATCTTCTAATTCCTCCTCTGCTTTAGAGTATGATTCTTCCTCCTTAAGCTCAAACTATATCGTCTCAGGTTCATTTGGTTGGAATTCATGTTTAATAACATCTTTCACATCTCTGAACACCACATCTCGGCTATACACAACCTTCCTTGTTACTGGGTTCCAAAGCTTATAACCCTTTAAACCATCCTTATACCCAATAAAGATGTAGTTTTCATATTTATTATCCAACTTGGTTATTTTCTCCTTTGGAACATGTACATGCATAACATCCAAATACCCTCAGATGTGAAAGAAATGGTTTCTTACCAATCCATACCTCTTGTGGAGTCTTATCCTCCAATGTTGATGAAGGTGATCACTTGACTAGGTAACATGTTGTCTCCACTGCCTCTCCCCAGAATTCTTGTCCTAACCTGGCACCACTGAGTATGCTTCTTTCCCTTTTCATCAACGTCTTGTTCATTATTTCTGTAACTCCATTTTGCTTAAGTGTGTATGGAGTAGTCTTCTACCATGCTATACCACACTTCTTACAAAATTCTTCAAATTCCTTGCTGCAAAACTCTCCACCGTTATCTGTCCTCAGCACCTTTATCTTCTTCTCTATCTGGTTTTCCACTAGAGCCTTAAATTCTTTAAACCTGTCAAAGACTTCAGGTTTCTTCTTAAGTATATATATCCATGTATTCCTTGAGAAGTCATCTATAAATGATAAATAGTACACAGACTTACCCAGTGATGGAACCTTCATAGGTCCAAACACATCACCGTGCACAAGTTCTAATATATGTTTCACCCTCTTACAGTGCTACCTTGCAGCTTGTACAGAGTTCCAATCTGAACTCCCCACATCAATACTAGTGCCCCCCAAACCATCTTGCAAGTATCCTTCTCGAACATTGTTTTTACACCTGCATCATCCAACTTGCTTATGGAAATCAAATTTCTAGCCAATGCAGGAATATGGAGAACACCCGGGAGTGTTCTAACCCTTCCACCTTGCAACTTCAACTTTACTTTTCCACGACCAACGATTCTAGCATTCCTGTCATCCCCCAAGAAGACATCACCACCATCATATTTCTCATACTCGCAGAACCACTCTCTATGGGGAGTGAAGTGAAAGAATGCACCTAAGTCAATCAACCATGCCTCATGATATACATGTGTACTTGAAGAAGCCAAGTACACATCCCCACCTTCATCTAAGGTGGTTTTCACCTTTACAGAAGGAGCATCATTAAATCCCTTTTCTTTATCAGGAGCTTTAGATTTATAGTCCCTTTTGTAGTGCCCTTCCTTTCTGCATTTCCAGCAAACCACCTTTACAGGTTTTCCTGGAGATTTAGATCTCCCTCGAGATTTAGATCTCACACTCGATGACTTATTTTTGTTTCTTTTCTGGGACCATCCTCGTATAGATAAGGCATCACCATTCTAGCTCTCCATATTTTTCCATCTCATCTCCTATGTTAGCAAGGATGAGACTATTTCATCAAACTACAAGGCTATTGCATTGCTACATATTGCAATAACAAGACTATCCCACGAATATGGTAGTAAACACAACAAATTGATGCACTTATCTTCATCTAAAATTTTAATATCAACAAACAATAACTAAATTACCACAGTATTAAATGTGTTCATATGCTCTATCACCAAGTCTCCATCTTTCATCCTCAGGTTATACAACTTTTTTCAGGAACAGTTTATTCACTAGAGACTTAGGCTGGTAAAAGTCCCTAACTTGTCCCACTAATCCTTCATCATAGCTTCCCCTGATACATTCAGGAATATTGAATCTGAGACACACAACCGTATTGTGCTCTTTGAATTCTAATCCAACATCTTCCATTCTTCATAAGACACTCTCGTTGGTTTAGTACCTGAATCTAGTGCGATCTACTAATATTTATCCACCAACAGATCCTCCATCTTGAGTTTCTACAACTCAAAACTTTGACCATTAAATTTCTTGATCTCTATCTTTCCTTTGCTCGACATCTTCTTTCACAACGATAATCGATCCTGTAGATCTCCCACTGAACAGGGTCTACCATAGGCCCGAGTGAAACCCCTCAGCAACAAGGGTGTTCCCTTGAAGCCAAAATAATTCTGATACCAAATGTTGGTTTTAACCCCATACAGAATTTACCTGCATACGAATTCTAAAACACATAAAATAAACAATGCGAGAGCATAACACATAAAAACACATATACACAAAGATTTTCCCCTGGATCCTAAAACCAGGGCTACTAGATTGATTTTTTATTATGTTCCTTTCAATGTTACAATACATATATATACATGCCGAAGCATCCAATACCATGGACCGAAAACCATCGCGCCCAAAACCATGGACCGAAAAACCATCACGTCCAAAACCATGTGCTAAAACCATGCACAAAACCATAGGTAGGTTCATCTCACCTAATATAGGGTCCCAACAAATATTGAGTATAACATATTAGAGGACGAAAAAATTAAAAGCAAATATCACCCTCTATGAACTCATTAAAATCAAACAAAAACAAAATATTTTATTGAAATAATTGAATGCAATGTCTGCTTCTCCTCTCCCTAATGCTATTTTGATAGGTGACGGGTCTAATTCACATACCCATCCTTTCCTGTTGACTTTTGAAATATTCAATAAAAATGTACGTAACTTCTTGGTAGATTCAGGAGCTTCTTCGAATATTATGCCATTTTCAGTTTGTTTAAAATTGGACATGTCTCCTCAAAAATATGTAGTTCATATTGTGCAACTCGATATGACAAAAGTCGAAGTAATAGGAGAAATGAATTCAGTCCTCATTCGATTATCTTCAAATCCTAAAGTCTGTCAAATAATTGATATACTAGATGTCGATATTCCATATTTCTATTGTTTGATTCTTAGTAGGGATTGGTTAGAAAAAAGACACGGTTATTTTTCCACTGATTGGTCTCACTTGTGGCTTCCTTACAATGGTAAGCCAAATCAAATTAAAATCAATAGATAAAAACAAATGAAAAAATCGGTAATTGATTTTGAGGGTGAAAATGATCGAGTAGCATTTTACAATAACATCTTTGGAAATTACTCTACTAAATCATTTTTTGGGAATTTCGATGCAAAAATGTCACCTTTCCTGAATAATTCAATAACTTCCCAAATTGAAACTTTTTCACAAACTGATTCTTCTAGATGTGTAAATATGTTATAGAAAACATTAGTTAACTCTTTGTTTTGGAATTGTATTTTGATGAATGAAAGTCAAGTGATGGCACAGGAGCATGTTTCATATTGGTTAATATTGAAGGTGAAATGACAATGCTAACTTGCAGGTTAGAATTCAAATGCACAAACAATATTGTAGAATACGAAGCATTAGTCCAAGGTCTGTACAAAGCAATAGGCCTTAACATTAAATACCTTCAAGTTTTTGGAGATTCCGAAATTGTAATTAAACAAGTAAGAAACACTATGCATTTCATTTTTGGACACTTGAAGCATTATCAGCATTTAGTTCAATCTCTCACTTCACACGTTTGAGCTTTTAACATTTCTTCTATTCCTGGGATTCAGAATGCTAGTGTTGACCTTCTCACCAATGTTGCATCAAAACTAGTTCCATCAGAAGATTACAACCCAGATATATTTTCTATAGAGTTAATTTTTAGACCATCCATTCCTGATAATATCACCAACTGGCGGGTATTCAATGACGATGAAGACATATTAAACTTCTTAACATTAGAAAAATCATATGATAACAAAATAATTGATGAATATGAACATGACAATCAATTAAAAAAAAAATCAAGAATAATCCCATACCAAAATCTATAGTTAAACTTGAGGATCTTTACGATTTAAAAGAAAGATTCAAAAACGTTACTAATTCAAAACTTAAAAGTTAGAATTTAAGATTTGAATTAATAAACCTTGGGTTAGACCTTCAACCTCAAAACATTAACTTAGGAATTGGTCTCTCATCTGACGAAGGATTATCCTTCATCCATTTCTTAATGAAAGAGAAGGATACCTTTTCTTGGGGTTATGAATATCTCAAAGCATTTGACACTTCCATCATTCAACACATAATTCTGATGACATCTAATGTAAACGCATCGAACAAAAATTAAGGAAAATTCATCCGAACTTAGAAAGTCAAATCAAAATGGAATTGAATAAGCTTCTTAAGGCCAAAATCATTTTTCCTGTTATGCATTCAAAGCGGGTTTCTAACTTAGTGCCTGTTGGGAAGAAAAAAGGTGATATCTGAAAATTTTGTATAGATTTTAGAAACCTCAATAAGGCTAGTCAAAATTATAATTTCCCATTGCCTACTATGAACAAATTTTGCAATCTGTTGCAGGTTCAGAACTTATGTATTTCCTTGATGGGTTTTCAGGATACAATCAAATCATGTTCCACCCATATGATAGGCTTAAGACTACTTTCAGAACCAAATTGGGAACTTATGCCTACCTAAAAATTCCATTCGGGTTAATAAATGCAAGGGAAACTTTCCAAAGGGCTATGGATATAGATTTCAAAGGTCTGTTAAACAAAATGGTTGTTGTTTACTTAAATGACAATAATGTTTATTTTAAGAAAACAAATAACTATTTACATGACTTAAAACAAATCTATGAATGCTGTAGAAAATATGGGATTTCATTAAATCCGAAAAAGTCTTTCTTCACTCTTAGTGAAGGAACAATTTTAGAATTCATTGTATCCAAAGACGGAATTTTTATTGACCCTGCTAGAATAAAAGAAATTTCAGAATTCCTATCCCACATAATTAAAAAACCATGCAATCTTTTTTAAGATAGATCAATTTCATCAAAAGATTTGTCCCTGATTTTTTACAAATTGTTCTACCATTACAATAAATGATCAATAAAAACTCAACCTTTAGGTGGGGTCATAATGAAAGACAAGTTTTTGACTCAATCAAACAAGAAATCATTAATTGTACCTCTCTAAGTACTCTGAATTTCTCTGATCATTTCATCTTGTATACTTTCACTTCTTCAACATCTTATGTTGTTGTCTTAACATAAATTAACAATAAAAAAATCGAAACACCTATCTCTTTTCTCAGTTCAAATTTTCAAGGTGTTGAACTAGAATACTCAGAGGTAGAGAATCAAGCATTTGTTGTTGATAAATCTATAAAGAATTTTAGACCTTTTCTCGTAAAAATACATACAAAAGTGATAGTCTCATTCCCAACAGTGAGACAATTACTTATGCATAAAGAGTTAGGAGAAAAGAGCGAAAATTGGGCTATTGCTCTACAGGAATTGGATATTGAAATAAAACCAACCAAAATTGTCAGAGGACAAGATTTCTATAGATTTCTTATAGGAGCATCCAACATACCAACTGATCCAGACACAGGTAACAATGAACACATATCTAAGGTAAGGCTTATTGATACTGAGTCCCAATACGATGATCTGATTTTCTACTTAAAAATGGATATCGTTATATGGAATTTGCATCTACGAATAAACACATTTTCCCTAGGTGGGTAGCTACACCTAAAACAATAGAAAGAAAGTAGTTTAAGATTTTCTTATAGTAGATAGATGAGATGAAGGAAATTACTTGTAGTCTTTCGCTTCCTTAATCCCCTTTGAATCGCTCCTGTCGCTCCCACTTGAACTAAACCCGCTCAATTGGTACTTGTATAAGGAGAAACATAAACAACAAATGATCAAAGCATACATGATCTATCTACTATAATCCAATGGAATCGAAGACATTGAAACTCATAATCATCATAGATATGAAAAATAATATGAGAAAAGGAATAAACTCTTTATTAATGTAGAAGGAAGAGTATCACCCAATACAGTTCGATCTTGTGCCACTCCTCTAGTTTCAGTCCAACCCTCGCCACATCATAAGCACAACAATCCAGCAACATAACATTGCTTGACATGAACTCAATTCTCAAACCAACAGAATTTCCTTACAAACTTTAGATTCTAGCCCCTTGATCACTATGATGAGTGCTCAATTTATAGGAAATGGAGGTGTTTTTGTCATAAATGAGGGTATTGAATGACCTTCCAAACATGGAGTTAGTTTCCGTGGAGCAAGGGATGAGAGGATAGGAGGTTAATGGATCCTTAGCCTATACAATTTTGAGCTCATAGGAGGAGATAAGAGATGGGATCCTTCTAGAATAATCTAGAATCAAGGAATATTCCTAGAACCTTATGCAAATTTCGCTCAATCTTGCCCAGCACAGGTCAAAGAGGGCCTAAGTGCATTGTAGTGTAGGCCTGAATGGGCCTGCTTTCTCTTCAATGCATTTACCCCCGACCAAGGTTGTGTTGGTGTCCCAAGGAGGCATTTCAGCAAGGCTTCAAGCCAGGAAACATTCATAGAAGGAAGCATTCAATGATATGACTTGTCTAGGGCATGTAACAACTGAATTAGGGTTTGATGAGCCTTAATTGTACTGATCTAAATGTCGGGAGTGATGTGCCAAAATATACCTATAACAATTTCCCCCTAAAGTATGAAGTTGAAAATGATAGTGTCGAGTGATATGTTTTACGATGTGACGGGAAAAATCTGAAGCGGACGGTGACCTACATCAATTACAATACATAACATCATGATATTTTGATTTTTTCATGAATTTCTAAGGGAAGGCATACCCATGCTCAACATATAAACTTTTAATTACATGTACATAGATAGTCGTCTACATATATAGACCCATGATAAGATGACCATCTGTGTAAATCCATTGTACACATGATTTAGTACTTTCTTGAAATCACAACCTAGATGGATGAAACTAGATCTGGGGTATTCTATCTCGTCCAATCATTCGCTCAAGTATGAGCCTAACCATGTGAATATGTGATCTGAAGTCAAACATGGGAAGACATCATTTTATTACCAGCTAGTGATGTGATCCATTAACAGACGCGAGAGATATCACCTATAATGATAATGATTCTCAAGGTAGTGCAATACATTATGCATGGTGTGAATAAATGTTTTGATGTCGAACACCATACAAAGTCTTTCGGTCGAAGGCTATTGATGTCAACCTATCGCCGAAAGCGAGAAAATTTCCATTGATGTATGCAAATCCCAAGGTACTGAAAGGGTGTTTCTAAGTCAACTTCTTGGATAATGTGTTGTTGTCAACAAGAAGCGACTTGTCGTAGGAGGGCCTTGATGTATCCCCCATGAACGACACGAAACGAGTGTAATTCTTTTGGAGATGGAATGTGATTGATGACACAAGGTTCAGGAATGGCGGTCATGAAATTGAAGGTTTATGATTATTGCAAAGGATGAATTTTTTACTGAGTGACTTCTCTTGAACATGTCAGTGACACTGAATGAATTGGCAACATCTACCAAAAACCAAAGTGATGGATGGTGTGATTGACTGTAGGTATGATAACCATCAATCAGATAACCCAACCAAAATAGTCACAGAGATGAGGTGAAAGTGTCATGTTTAAGAGCGACTTGCTACCATAAAGTGATTTATCCCTTTTCCCATTTTCCCTAGTCATTGTTGACCAGTAACTATTTATTTTTTAACAAGATTGAGGAGGATAACATATGCTTGTAGTATTATTCCACCCTTCGGGTGAATCCATCTCTATGTGATGTTTTAACGAGTCTAGAAAAGGTGAAACTCGGTCTTGTCATGATGCACAAGTTTTTCAGTATTTGATGTCTTAACAAGTTTAACAACAATGAGAACTCGGTCCTTCTAATGTTTAGAGAGTTCAAAAAGGGACAAAAAGAAAACTCTACAAGTTCTTTTTCATAAATTTGTCTCTCAAGACCGAAAAAGCATAAAATAATGCAAGAGAGAACCTATTGACCATGTTTGATCAACGTATTCATTTTTCGTAAATAATCTATCTAATTCCAGAAAAGGGTTAAACTTATATAGAGTAGATGTCATTTCCAATCCATTGACAAGCTGAAAAGGACAAGCGCTCGTCATTCTTTTCATGTTCGAGAGTATGAAAAGAGCTTAAAGAGGACTCCAAGGGATTTCCTTTTTCGATGTTTAACAGAGCTTGAAAAAGAGATAAAAGTATGCTACGTGGTCATAAGTACAATTCACAATCTTGCACATCAAATTCACTATATCAGTTGTAAATATGTTCAAATAAACACCAAACGGATTAAACATACTTGCTTCATTGGTAAAAATAGGTGAAAACTATAGTTTATTCATTAAATGAACATGAAATAGCCATAAAACAAGAATTTACCAAGTCATTTTCATCATTTGATATTTACCATTAAGTTTTGTGCTCTGAACTAGTTTTTACCTCTAACTTTAGCAGCTGATTGCGAGAGATTATGTGGATTGTTTTATGCACCGTTAGGACCAATAGGAGATCTACCTTTTCTAATCCATTTGAGTTCATTATTTTGAAGTTTCAGGAAAAAAATTTAGGTTTTTGGGGTCCCCAGGGAAAATATACCTTGCCTTGGGATCAACACAGCCTAACCCATCAAAAACTATGCTACAGTACACCCAAACAGAAGGGTACCTTCTCTGCAGCGCACTGTCTCAAGGTCTGGGCTACGCTGGGCACAATTGAGAAATTTGTTTCTCCTGTTTTATCCAAAAACTCTTCAATTTTTTGCATGAAATGGATCCTAACTAAGAATATGGTTTGATTTCAGGCTTTGATCAGATCAGAATGACTATTAATTAGTGTGAAAGAGAGCATGAAGAACAGGATATGGTTTTCCTAAATGATCCAGGTATAGTTGAGGCCCGTAGAGACTATGGGTTACTCAAATAATTCAGGTTGTTGGGGATGAGGCAACAACTAGAACTATTGCATTGCTTAGTTCATTCATGGGATCCAGTGGATCAGGATTTTCACATAGGGGGCAAAGTGCTCCCTATATTGATCAATGATGTTTACTTCCTTACAATATTGTCGAGACGTGGTGCCCCTATATCTCTTTCAAATTCTACCCGTGGGGGTGAATCAGTGAGGGACTACATTCAATAGTTTTGTCGGCTAGGTACACTACCTAGAAAGTACGGGAAGATTAACATCAGGGATGTTTGTTATTTTCCCTTGCAAACAATCCTTTTCACTATCGCAAAGTTGGTGGGTAGAGCGACACTTCATCTAGCGAACAGATCATACATGTAGTTTGCGCTTAAGTGCCTTAATTCAACTATATTCAACTGGTGTGAGGCAATTCTTTCTTCGATGAAAGAGAAGTTGACCAAAGTAAAGAGCGGTAAGAAGAAGAATTTTAGCTATGGTCTGATCTTGATCACCTTTACCTTAGAGAGAATTCCATTGATTCAACCTCAGCATGTGTCACTGAGTTTGACTGGTCTTAGAGATCCACAGATGGAGAGGTGGGCTGAGTTGATGGCTCGACATGTTGTTCAATCATCATTCTCATTTCCTCCTTTATTCTTGATTTGGCTCAGTCAACAACACATTGTCATTGAGGAGCATCCATATGCAGGGATGGACTTTCGTGGAGATCTAGATTTGAGGTTACTAGTGGGTGTTCAATGTGGTGCTATAGGTAAATTGTTTAGACCAAGTGTTTTTAATTTTTTAAGTTTCTACATGTTTTTGTGTTTTTGATGTTTCCAAGACTAAACTAAAAATGTTCTCATGCATACAGATGTTTGTATTATTCGACTAATGGGTCATCAATAGGAGGCAGGTGAACCAACGTGGAGAAATCTCGGAAGAGAAGTTCTCCAGCATTTGGATTTGATCGAGACACGGGCAGAGTTATAGGATCATATAGAGGGGTTAACCCTCGGTATTCCGAATGTCCAGATCAAGGAGTTACCGATGAGGCTGCAACTCCATACTGTTGGTGTACCTAGCCATTGGATGAGGCTATTGTGCATGATAGCTCATGCTGTGCCCTGTTATCATGAGCATCATTAGGCCTACTTAGGATTTTTTCTATATGCATTTTGAGTTTTGAGGTCAGATGACCAACATGTCTTGGACACAAATTTTGTAAAATATTTAAACATCTATCTATTTTACTTTCAGTGTTATTTTATATATGGTTATGTGCAATCCTATTCAACTATTGATATGAATTGAAAATTTACTTTTACATGTGTCGTAAATGTCTGTTTAACACATAATTTGCTAATGAATCAGTCAATGTGTTAAAGTTCCTGGAATTGTGTTGATATTTCATGTAATCAAAGTGTCTTTCCAAGAGACTAACTCTATACGATAAATAGTTGGATTTCAGACAGTATAAAAATTTGTAAGTTGTAGTATGACGAGTTGTGAGCTCAGCCTAATGATGATTCAGCGAATGCCAAGAAAAATGGAATCAGAGAGGAATTCAATAAACACGTTATACTCAGTGATATTTTTCATAGAATGATCGATACAAATCCCTTGAAAACTCACTAAATCACCACTTGGAGCGAATATGGCCCATGCTGCAGAAGATAGGTTTTGCATACTACGACTAGCACCATCGGCATAACCAATAAATGGTTCCAAAGATTCCGACATCTGCAAAAAATGCGAATCGGATTACTTAACCACATAAAAAATCTAAAAGTCACATTGTAGCACACGCACGCAATCAAATCACATATATAGTGTATATTACTACACAAAACCAAGCATAGTAATGTCTCAAATACAACCCATTTCAGGGCTGTGACAATGGAATTCCATCATAATCAACTAACTCATAAGCACCTTTTGCCAAAACATGCTTGTCAATATAAGGGCCCATCCATAATGGTTCAAATTTCCCTGCTCCTAGTTTATCAGCTTCCTAATCATAAAGCAAGACTAGGTCTCCTTCTAAGAAAATGTGAGGTTTGACATTCAGTCATATTGCACCTTTATTTGTTTCTTTTGTGCTTTGTTAGCTGATGCGGCTTCACGATGTGCTTCATCTAGATGGATTAGTTCTAAGAAACGTGCTTATTCTTCAGAAGTGTTGGGTAACAGGTCAATCGCGAGTGTTAATGATGAAATTTCACATTGTATGGGCAAGATTGCTTCCAAACCATACATCAATTGAAAAGGTGTGAATCTAGTTGCATTTGTCACTGAGGTTCGGTAAGCCCACAAAGCTGAGCACAAGATTAAATGCCAATTTCATTTATGAACTCCTATCATTCGTTGAAGCATTCACTTAAGGATTTTGTTGATAGCTTCAACTTGCCCATTAGCTTGTGGATAATAAGGATTAGAACTATCATGTGAAAGTCCTAACTTAGCAGTCAATTAAGTCATCAAATGGTTGTGAAAATCAAAACCATGATCTGTAACTATAGCTTGTGGTACACCAAACCGTGAAACCACATGGTTGAAGAAAAAAGAAGTAGTTGTCTCACTGTTGTAGTTTAATGTAGGCATGGCCTCGGCCCATTTCATAAAATAGTCCATGGCGACAACGATATACCCATGCCCCACGGCTGAGGTAGGTTTGCATGTCATAAAATCGATGCCATATTTTGCAAATGGTCCAACAACGATCATATGATGTAGTGGTCAGGTGGTAATCGAGTCTTACGGTCAAAAATATGGCATGCATGACAACTTCTGACAACAATAATGCAATCATTGAATATATTTGGCTAGAGGTAACCAGCATGGAGAATCTTCTGTGCAGTAGCATAACTAGATAAATGTCCACCACAAGCCCCTGAATGAAAATCATTTAAAACTTTCACGGCTTCCTCATGAATGAGGCACCTCTGTAAAATCATATCGATACCATGATGGTAAAGGGTGTTGCCAATGATCAGATAATATTTGGCTTGGAATAGAATACGTCACTATTACGAGCGAGAGGTATCGGGCCGAAAAGTTTAGGCTTTGAGATAGATCAATATATCTCCATACCACATGTCAGATGATGAAATCAGAAACCGAGACTCATCTAGAATTTATGGTTCCATTGTTGAATCGATATCGGTAGAGGGAAGGTCGCAAAGAAGCTCAGCAAAGACTAGATATTTCTTTGACTTGGATTTGATGAATTCCAAATCAAATTCCTGCAAAATGACAATCCATTTCGAATATTTCCCCCCAACATTTGACATGACAAGATGTATGTCATAGGGTTGCAATCCAAAATGACAGTGGTCTTTCGAAGCAGGATATAGTGGAGAAATCTTCGTACATTTTGAACGGCAACCAAAGCTAGCTTTTCGACATAAGAATACTTAACTTCCATATCATTGAGATTGCGACTCAAATAATAGATCAGATGTTCAGTCGCATCTTCTTCTTGGACTAAAACCATAGCAATGGTTGTATCTACAACAGAGAGATACGTAAAATAGTCATTTTGAAAATTAGGGGCATACATTAATGATGCTCAAATCAGGGTATCTTTGAGAGCATCAAAGGAATCTTGTGCAACCTAGTCCCAATAGAAGGGAATCCCCTGCTTCAAAAAATGAGTGAATCCTTTAGCCATTTTAGCATAGTTGGGAATGAACCTCCTTAGAAAGTTAGCCTTCCCTTGGAGTCTTTGTAACTACAGTAAATTGGAAGGTGGAGGCAGATCAAGAATTGCCTTAACCTTCAAAGGGTCGAGTCAAATTCCTTCTTTAAACACTTTGAAACCAAGCAAATGACCAGAACCAACACAAAACACACATTTATGTGGATTAAGTCGAATTTTTTAGTGACGGCACCATAACAATATAGCTCTCATATGTTGCAGGTGATCAATCTATTTTTGTGAATGAGCAAGTAAATCATCCAGATAGGGTTGAACAATGTGTTTAATGTCATGGAAGGCATAATTCATCGCCCTCTGAAATGTTGTCCCAAAATTCTTCAAACCAAAAGGGATTTTCCTATATGCGAATGTACCCTAGGGAAAAATAAAAGCAGTTTTATATTGGTCTTCTAGGCGGATATTGATTTGATTGCAGCTGTAAAAGCCATCCATAAATGAAAACATTTCATATCCGGCATAGTCATCAATTATCTGATCAATAAAGGGAGTGGGATAGTTTTCTTTTGGAAAAGTGTTATTAACATCCCTATAATCAAAACACACTCGTATTGTTCCTTGTTTCTTCATGACAGGAACAAGATTAGAAACTCAATTAGTAAGTGGAATGGGGTAAATGAACCAGCATGCAAAAGTTTTTCAATTTCTGCTTTTATGGCAACAACCTTCTTTGGATGAACATGATGGAGGAATTATTGTACTAGTTTGACATCAGGGTACATTTTAATCTCATGTTCAACTATACTAGAATCAATACCTGGCATTTGCTCATATGACCAGGCAAATATATCACGGAATTCACAGAAAAGAGCATAGTAACTTTCAAGTTCCGATGGAGAACAATATTTTCCAACATGGATGTTTTCTACAATTCCAAGTTTCGTCAAAATATTTATAGAAATGGTTTTTTTCGATATTTGATAAGTTTTGTTCGGAATCGATTTTGTCTATGAATACAGAATTTGAAAGGAAATCAACAATTTAAGGGTGATTTAGTTCATTTGTATACCTTCTATGTGATCTGGAAGATGGTATCAATGATGATAATATGCCCATAGTTCTTCTTCTCTCATCATTGATTGGATGATTCCTTCATCAATATAAAATGTAAGTGAAAAAGGATAAAAGGAAGTACCATATTCTAACAAACAATCAACCCATACAATTCATCATGATGGATTTGGATTTGCCGCACAAGCCAAAAATATTAATTTCTATACAAGCTCAATGGGGCTTAGCGGCATGGTTTAATTACACATATCATCTTCAGAGTTATTGGAAATATTCCATGAATTAGATGAAGTGGAAGATATCATGTTGCAAGTCTCAACTTTTGCAACTTCCACCATTTGTGATGGTGACGGTAGCGAAAAGGTACCCATTAGGGAAGAATCTTTAAAGAGACCTACTCCAAAATTTTGAAGAGCTATCGAGAGTCCATGAACTAATGGAATGCTTCCAATAGCCTGTGAACTAGAGGTGAAGAAGCCAAATTGATCAATTTTTGTGATTCCGCCTTTATGAGGAAAAGCGATCATACGAAAGTATGTCGAAACCACAGCAGTCATAGCATAAATCCACGGTCTTCCTAGTAAACATTTTTAGCAAGGGGTCCATCAATGACCTCAACTTCACCAATTACAGTTTTGTCCCCTAGTTCTATCTGTAGGTTACTTAAAATTCCAGAAGGTGTATGAATCGTCAAAATCTTTTAACCTTGTAGGTGATCATGACAAATACAGGGAGCCAAGTGGTTTCCAGCAATTCATTGACATGATACAAGTAGATGCACCCTTGCCAAAAATGGTTCAGTGAACAAGTTTATTCAAAGTATTTACTTGGAACAAGAATGCTAACTGAGATGGTAATTGTGGCATATAACTTGCATGGTTAAAAACCACAAGATTGGAATCTGTTGGATCAATTCCACCAATTGCTGACAATAAAGCATGCTTTTGGGAGGGACAATTTTGAAGCACCTCAAGCGTCGACATAGCAGAAGGTGACTGAGTCATATCTTCTACTATGTTATAATTTTGCGTTGCTCGAGCTCGAGGGTTGAATGTAGATTTATGTACAACTCCTTTAGGCAGTTTTATTGTTAACTCTGGTGCAATGGGTGGTGGAATAGGATCAGATGAAGTCGAAGCCGAAGTATTTGGTCGATCTAAAGTTTGGTTATTCGACGATAATGATGGATTACTGTAATATTTATTCGTGTAGTCACCAAAAGCATAAGGTGACTAAGGTGGATAGCATAAGCACTTGTGAAGTGGAAGCATGATCTGTAACAACCAAATGAGTCTCTGGATTCAGAAAAGGGTCTGTCAACTCAGTGGATGCACTAGAAGTCTTAAGAAGTTTTGAGACTTCATAATGGTGAGGACAGTCTCGCGTAAAATGCTCCTCATTATAGATTAAACATGGATAACGAGGTTTCCTAGCCGGAGAAGAGGAATTGGATGATTTCTCTTGAGGGGGAGTATTTTGTTTCTTTTTAGCTTTCCCCTTCTTCTTGCTTCTAGGTTGCTTTTCATTCTTACCTTTGTCAGATGACATGACATTTATTTTGGAAGTATGAGTATTATCATATGCAGTAGAAGTTTGATTGGAAATAGAAAGTGTTTGACTAGATGGTCTACCTACTGTTTGTGTGCTTGAAGAACCAGTCACACATCACTGGCATGGGAATCCTTACTAGATGGAGGTGGTGGAATAGTAAAGGCTGGTCTGGGTGCATTTGGAATTCTGTCATAGAGCGTGCCAGATTGGGTGTAAATCAAGTATAAGTATTGGGCACGAGAAACTATTTTCTCTACAGTAACAACTTCTCCTTTAGCCACATCCTTGGTGATAGATGGAAACAAGGATTTTATAAAGCACTAAGCTAAAATCTGATCAGGAACATAAGTTTTGACCATTCGATGATTGATCCGGATTTAAGCAGGAACGCAACAAATTACAGAGATAACCATATACACAAATATGCAGCGGAAATAATACTTCATTTCATTAATGGACGAGACTAAAATATGCTTACAATCAGAAATGGAAATAAACTAGCTAGGGCGATGGTAGCTTATCTCTGAGAAGAGATGTGATGGCTACATGCCTCTGAACTGTGTTACAATGAGGCTCGAAGGCCTATTTATTGTTGAGAAACAATGAAAAAAACCTTCACATTCCAAAACCTAACCCTAGGAGATGAAACGCCAAACTGTGGGCCCCGTTTGGGGGTAAGTTGGTACATCAACTTCCCGGGGTCGTAACTTTAGCATATGATCTCCGTTTGACGCATACAATAGCTCATAGAAAGATCTATTCGAGCACTATCATTGTTGGAACGGGCAACATTGGTCCATTGCCCATGTTGCCCCTGGATTCCCCAAGAAACGTCGTTTAGGGCCTCAAAACGGCTCCGGAAGTTCAGGACCCGAAAAACTGCTAAAAATAGTAAGTTGTGCTACAATTAAGGAAACTGAAAATGCTGAAAAAGACAATGGTGGGGGTCCAGGTGGACTTGGCAGGTGGCCACCAATATCCACCTGGATCATTCCTCCCCCCTTAGGAAGCAATGGTCCCCATTGCGTTGAGCTCCCCCATGAGATGAGGAAACTTCTGCTGAACCTGTTCCCTGGTGAACCACTTTCCCTGCTGAAGGAGTTGGCCTGCTTTGACAACTCGGTATAGTTGGATATTCTGTTGGCGAGTGTTCTTGATCTGTGTGTCGATGATCCGATCAGTTGCAGCTTGTTCCATGCAATCTGGATTTAATTCTGTGGGTTGGAGCTGTTCTGCAATGTCGGATGTGTCTAGTAATGGTGGAAAGTATGGCCGAAGGCGGTCCACATTGAACACTGGGTGCAGGGCCAAGGAATGGGGGAATGTTGAGCTCAAATGCATTGTCTCCCATAGCCTTAGTAATGGTGTAAGGACCATATCGGAGTGGTCTTAATTTCCGATAGGCTCCAGTAAGGCATTCCTTTTGCAAATGCAACCAGTCGCCCACCTGAAAATTGTGTGGCACCCGATGTTGATCATGTCGCTGCTTGTACTTGGCATTTGATTTCTCAAGAATGTCATGGACCTGCTGGCGAATATGTTGGATGCACTCAATGAAGCTGGTGGCCTTATCTGTTTCGTACTGGACATGAGCTGAATTCATGTGAGTAGTTGCAAGTGGCATGGCCACATCAATGGGGCATAGTGGCTGGAATCCCAAACCCACCTGAAAAGGTCCATGGCCAGTGGAGCTGTGAAGAGCTCGATTGTAGCTGTGCTGAACATAGGGGAGGCTCTCGTCCCATGTGCACGGATGCTTTGAGTTATACATGCGCAGAATGTGCACAATCATCCTATTGACAACCTCTGTCTGGCCATCAGTTTGAGGATGGAAGGCTGTGGACTTCGTGAGTTTGGTGTCTAGCATTGACTAGAGACTAGACCAAAATGTGCTGAGAAACCGACTGTCCCGATCTGAGATGATAGACTGTGGGATCCCAAAGTGCACCCACACTCATTCAAAGAAGAGTTTAGCAGTGACTTCTGCTGTGATATTCTTCTTGCAGGCCATCATAATGGCCATCTTTGAGAACATGTCGACGACCACAAAAACACAGTCATTTCCATGCTTAGTGGAAGGAAGGCCTGACATGTAATCCA
>APFE030223891.1:36956-60753 GCA_000404065.3 Pinus taeda | reverse complement strand
AAAATAAAAAACAAGAAAATATGAAGAAAATGACCACTTCAAAAAATTTTAAATTTACAAAATAATTATTTACATTTCATACATTAGAAAATTTAAAGTCAAAAAATAGGTCTTTTAAAAAAATGGTCTGATGCAGAATACCCACTTTTTTAAATCAGCATGAAAATCACTACCATTCTAAAACGTAATGTACATAAAAAAAGTTAAAGTGCCAAAAAATATGCTCTAAAAAAAACATGTGTGTTCTACATCACCCCTTTTCAAAATCAAGTCACTTTTTTGCTATCTCTACGAAACGGGTAACAGTATCAGTTCTCGTTTCAATGTTTACATTGTTCTAATGTGATCCGGACTTAAACAAGAATGCAACAAAATACAGAGATAACCATATACACAAAGATGCAATGGAAATAATGCTTCATTTCATTAATGGAAAATACTGAAATATGCTTACAACCATAAATGGAAATAAACTAGCTAGGGAAATGGTAGCTTATCTCTGAGAAGATATGTGGCAGCTACATGCCTCTGAACTGTTATGAATTGTGTTACAATGAGGCTAAAAGGCCTATTTATTGTTGAGAAACAAAGTAAAACCCTTCACATCCCAAAACCTAACCCTAGAAGATGAAACGCCAAATTGTGGGCCTCGTTTGGGTAAATTGGTACATCAATTTCCCAGGGTTGTAACTTTGGCATACGATCTCTGTTTGACACGTAAAATAGCTTGTTAGAAAGATCTATCCGAGAACTACCACTTTGGGAAATTCAGATTTCCCAAAAAACATCGTTTAGGGCCTCAAAACGGCTCCGGAAGTTCAGTACCCAAAAAAACTGCTAAAAATAGTAAATTGTGCTACAATTTAGGAAACTGAAAGAGATAGTTGTGGGGGTCCAAATGGGATAGGTGGGTGGCCACCAACATCCACCTGGATCATTCCTCCCCCCTTAGGAAGTAATGGTCCCCATTACGTTGAGTTCCTCCATCTGCTGAACTTGGTCCTTGGTGAGTTGTTCTGCAATCTCTGATGTGTCCAGTAATGGTAAGAAGCATGGTGGAGGGAAGTACACATTGAACACTTTGTGCAAACGAAGGAATAGAGAAATGTTGTGCTTCAAGGCATTATTTCCCACAGCTTTAGTAATGGTGTAAGGACCATGTTGACGTGGTCAGAGCTTTTGATGGTCTTGTAAGGTGTTCTTTCTGTCGATGCAACCAGATTTTGTTGCCCACCTGAAACTTGCGTGGTACCCTTATGGGTGAGGAGAAGTTGTTCCTATGTTCTGTCATGACATATCCCTTTGTTGTTGTTGTTGCGTGGAGGAACCCTTTGCGGGGGTCATGGATGTAGCAAGGATCTTCCCCTTACTTTGGAAGTGAACCAAACAAATGAATTTCCTGGTCTGGGAGATGAGCTTGCTACCTTTCTTAGTAGTGATCAAAGAGGTGGCCATAGGTGGGGTACCTCTAGTATCATGTATAATGAATTATTCAAAGAAATAATGACAGCACGAGGCCTTGACTCATACACGGCGTGTCGCCTCCACAAGTATGGTTGGCCTAATAATACATCACAAACATCTAGAGGTGTAACATCACACAATACCTCGTCTGGGAATGGTTTGATGATGTAGGGAAGGCGGCACTGTTGGCGAACTTTGAGATCTCGTCCTTCATGAAGCCACCAATACTGTAGGGCTGCGGGTGTGGTGTAGTCAGTAGTCCCAACCGCTTCACGACCTCTGCTGAAATAAGGCTCTTTTGGTTGCCAATGTCGACAATGAATTGCAGTGGCGAACCCTTCACCCACATCTGTGAGTGGAAAAGACACTCCCCCTCCTCTGGGTCTTCGGGCTCATTCTTCTGGATCTTGGTAGTGGCAACAGTGGCGCTGGGATCCACATTAATGATCTGCTTCCCTTTGCCATTCCCCTTGTCAGGTTCTGGCTCAGGGTCGGAACATGCATCTGATTCGGAAGCCTTCAACTCGGCCACCAACAATTGCTTGGTCCGACACTCACTTGTGTTATGAGTGGGAATCTTGTGGAACTCACACCACTTTCCTATGTCCTTCTTCGGCTTCATGGTGTTGTTCTTTTCTTGTGTCTTCAAGGGGTTGTCTTGGGTCACCCCGCCTTGGCTTTGTCCTTTGGGCTACGGATTTGCAAATCCAAAGTCTCACTTCTTCTGTTTGCACTTTTGCTCAATTTTGACAGCGTATCGGTATGTTGTGTCGAGTGAGGAGATGTTCAATAACTCCATCTCTTCCTGGATGTATCTGTGTAGGCAGCCACAGTATTTGAGTACCAGATGCAGCTCAGAATATTTGATACCCAATTGTGTGTGAAGGGTATGAAAAATGTTTGTGAACTCGGACACATCTTGGTCTCGTCCCTGCCGCAGTGTGGTCCATTTGATGTATTTGTCCTCATAGCTTTTAACGGGGTAGTGCTGCTCCTTGTTGGCATCTTGGAATGAATCCCAAGTGGATGCTGCTAAAAATAGTGAGCCTGTGCTTTCATCCTTCTACTCATAGTAGGTTTCCCACCAGTCCTTGACGTGCAGGGCTGCTTTGAGAAGAGCGAAAACAATCTTTTCCCGACTTGAAAATTCATGAACAGAAAAATACCCTTCTAGCAGATTTAACCATTTATCTACCGCATCTATGTCTATCTGACCCTCGAATATTGGGATTTCAAAATTAACTTGTACCTTAAAGGGCGTGGCATTTCTAGAGTAGCTGCTAGAATTCGATGCGTCACTTATGGGTAATCGCTGAAGGATCTGGGCAACGTTGTCCATCATCGCGTTCCGTTGTTGCTCGAGGGCTTCTTCGAGCAAGATTTTGATAGGATCTCCTGCCCCCTCATCTTTCTTCTCATCTGCCATGGGAGGCCTTCGAGATTTGCGAGGCTGGTCTTGCAAAGGTTCGACCAGTTCAAGCCCTAACTCCTCATATCCCGACCTCGTTGGGGACATGGAAAGAAAAACAGAGAAAAACAAACCGCTCTGATACCACTAATTCAGATTTAAATAAGAACGCAACAAAATACAGAGATAACCATATACACAAAGATGCAGTGGAAATAATGCTTCATTACATTAATGGAAAATACTGAAATATGCTTACAACCAGAAATGGAAATAAACCAGCTAGGGCGATGGTAGCTTATCTCTAAGAAGAGATGTGGCAGCTACATGCCTATGAATTGTTCTGAACTGTGTTACAATGAGGCTCGAAGGCCTATTTATTGTTGAGAAACAATGTAAAACCCTTCACATCCCAAAACCTAACCCTAGAAGATGAAACGCCAAACTATGGGCCCCATTTGGGTAAATTGGTACATCAATCTCCCGGGGTCGTAACTTTGGCATACGATCTCCATTTGACGCGTACGATAGCTCATTAGAAAGATCTATTTGAGAACTACCACTTTGGGAAAGGCAACATTGGTCCATGGACCCATGTTTCCCCCATATTTCCAAAAAACATCGTTTAGGGCCTCAAAACGGCTCCGGAAGTTCAAGACCCGAAAAACTGCTAAAAATAGTAAATTGTGCTATAATTTAGGAAACTGAAAAACTGAAAGAGATAGTTGTGGGGAGGTGGGTGGCCACCAACATCCACCTGGATCATAATGTTATTTGTATTTATGTAGATTCATGACATAGTCGTCATCCAATCCACCCTACCTTCCAACCTTATTACATTTATAATACTACAGATATGGACCTGTCACTGATGCTTTTACGGGTGGGGAGGAGAGGGGGCGTACCCTCAAACGATCCCTCCAGGCATAGAGATGTGAGTCTATCAAATATGAGCTAGAAACCAATTTAATCAATTTTGGGCAATAAAATCGCTGCTCAAAGTCGCCCTTCAGCCTTATTCCATTGAGTTTGCTCCATAAGGAAAGTTTTGCAGGATTGTTTGGTTGTGGGAACGCCAGGAAATGGAACTATATATGAAACCACTAGATTTGAGCAGGGTATAAATCTATAACCAAATTCAAAACTAGGATGAGAAAGCATACTTCAAGCACGTGTTTCCAAAAGCATGGAAGTAAACCGTGATCACTAGAGCTGAGAGGCGACTACTACCACGAATGACCAAACTTGTAGATGCACAATAAAGGACAAGAAATTAATGTTGATATTATGGAATAACACCTTGGTGCGTGAGGACTAGAGTTCAGACAAGAGAGAGCTCATGTAGATTGTTCAGGTTAGGAATGTACTCGCTTAAATTTCAGAGAGCTTATTCAGATTGTGAAAATCCAAGTTTAGGTGAGAGTGCAGACGTCACATAGAGGAGAGTGAATTCCCAAGTCAAGGAAGAGCACATAAATGAACTGAATCAACACTAAATAAAATGAACGCTACTTAGAATAGAATATCCTTCAATTCAAAAACACTATAGACTTGAGAAAAGTAATGGGTCTGTGTGTTGACAAACTAGTAATGCATGCAGGAAGACAAAACTGACAAGCTTAATATGTGTTGCACTAGGCATTGTATTGAGCATGAAAATTTAAATGTATTTTCGCATAGGAATAACTAGAGTAGTTACACAGTAATGACAATGGAAAAACTGAGAGATGGCAGGACCATGTGTATTGACTATTACACATAGGAATGATGTGTCAGGGATGGCAGGATAATGGCTCAAATTGGACCAGGGTAGGAATACTTCTACAACTTTGATGCCATAACATACATGGAATGTGAACAACATATGTGAAAGATAATCACGTGATACCTTATTATTCACATGATGTACATTTATAATACATTTTACATGATCGTTGGATTCCATATTCCAAGGTCCCTTGGACTCCCTTTGACTACTCACATTCCACACCAACCCTTAAAGGATTAGGTGTCCAACAAATATGAACAATTTGCAACACATTGCTTTAATTGTCACTATGTATGTGGTCTCATGGAAAGATAATGAAATTGTTGAATAGTTTCATAATGCTCAACATTTTGTCTTCTTACGACTAGTGATTGATATCGTGATTTGTATAAGAAGGCATTGTGGAGGTGCGAAGAAATCAACATTCTCTGCACTTTTGAACTCGAACAACATACCCCTGCACTATTGAAGAACAAGCACACAACTACACCATTATAGTAAAAATGATTATAATAGTTGCGACGATATGGAAGTTAAGCCAATAAAAGCTCCTATGGAACGAAATTAGGGAGAGTTATGAAGTGTGTTTATGTATTATTGGAATTGTGGTTAACAACCAATTGTGTTTGCTTTGCTTCGACGTACCCATGGAAAAATGTGCCACTCATATGATCGAATACTATCAATGCAAAAACAAAGGCTATAAGCCTACAAATGTAAAGTTGGTTGGCCATTTCAAATTTGAATTTCCTAATTTTAAAAGCGCAAGAAACCCTTAGAACAAGTTTGCTAAAATTCGCATATGCAAGCAAGAACAAATTCACTGACGACAAGTTTTCAAAATGATAAAAAATGGTATCCACCTGCGTGTTATAACTTGAAATCATAGCAAATGAAGAAATGACCATCAATGTCAGAGCACCCACCTCATTTCTTCCTCCGATGGGCTTCCTCCGCACAATGAAAGCTCTGCACAAAGAAAACTTTGCACTATGAAACAAGTTACTAAATTATGGTTCTCAGTTTGCTAGGTGAATGCTTCTTCTTCCTCCACACTCCACACAATGTATTATCTTTATGGAGATATGTTCAGCCTCCGTCACCTTGCCCCCGCCTACGTAAATGACCTGCAACTGCATCAGTGTTGACATCATTGGGCAGAGTAGTAGCATGACAGTATTAGACAATGTCAGTGTCAGAGTACTCATTGATAGAATGGTCACTCACAAAATTATCCTTTTATTGATTTTAAAATGAATTGTTAGGCACTGACAAATATCGAAAATAAAACACCCTCCACCATGAGAATCATGTCCCATTAGAGCTCATTCAACCAATAGAAAATTAGAAATTAGATTTCTAGAGAATTAGAATTTTTTTTGAATTTAGAGGAAAATATGAATATTAAGCATTTTCTCTAAACTTTGGTTAAAATTGCAAAAATCTCCGCAAAATATTGGGAAGTCAAAACATATTTTGACAAAGTGATTGCTATAGTGCTAGCAAGGCAGGGACTGATAACAATGTTTTGAAAATATTATTATTTATACAGTGAAGAAAAGAAAGGAGAATCATAATTAGAAGGGTTTTGGAGATTTTTCAAACCATGTTAAAAAGAGTTTCTACAATATTATTTTTTAATTAAGAATTTAAAAATAAAATTTTATTATATTTATTATTTAAATGATATTTTAAGATGTATAGACATTTACAAAACTTTGTAAAACTACAAATATTATATAAATTCCATAACTAAATCTACTATTCCGACAAATTCTTATCTAATTTCTAACCCTAAAAAATAATAGAAAAAATAAAATAAAAATGTTTTCCAAGAAAAATAAAATGTTTTTGAAATCCAGGCCGTTGGCTCCCACCCGGATGAAGTAATCGGGAATGGATTTCAGATCAGGGAACCAGTGGGCAGTATGTTGACGCGTGGCATGTTTCTGCTAGGAGCTCAACGGATGAAAGCTGGGGAGGATATTCCGTTTGGACAGAGAAATTATGACACTTTTTGTAAATTGTCATGGGGATGTAGCTCAAACGGTAGAGCGCTCGCTTTGCATGCGAGAGGTACGGGGTTCGATACCCCGCATCTCCACATATTTTCAGATTTCTATGGTGTATGATGTCATATTGCCATATAATTTCAGATATTCAATAAAATCACATCATCAGATTGCGGGGATAGCTCAGTTGGGAGAGCGTCAGACTGAAGATCTGAAGGTCGCGTGTTCGATCCACGGTCACCGCATTGAATCATATGTCGACTATATGGTAATAATCCATGACAAATTATATAGAAGCAATGAAGGAATGCTCATCCATGGTAACAAATCCTGTAAGGATTTGCTGGTCTTTCTTTCTTCTTTGATTCTGGTTGCTTTGTTTGATTTTAGTAGAAGGTATTTCAAGCTGTGTATTCATCTTGATTTTTGAATTTGTCTGGTGGATTTATTTCCTAACAAATCCTTATCAGGATTTTTTCCTGGTTGCTGGTCTTTCTTTCTTGTTTGATTCTGGTTGCTTTGTTTGATTTTAATAGAAGGTATTTCAAGCTGTGTATTCATCTTGATTTTTGAATTTGTCTGGTGGATTTATTTCCTAACAAATCAATAAAGAGAAGAGAAGCATTCATCTGGTGGATTTATTCCCTAACAAATCAATAAAGAGGAGAAGGGAAGGAAATCCTCCCCTTCAAAGGCCACTGCAAAACTCTTGGTGGATTTATTTCCTAACAAATCAATAAAGAGGAGAAGGGAAGGAAATCCTCTCCTTCAAGGGCCACTGAAAAACCCTTGTGTTGATGATGAATTGGTTTAATGATGGAAAATGATAAAAAGAAAGATGATGAATTCTCAAAAGCCAAAAAATGTTCAAGTAGCAACCAGAAAATGAAGAAGGGAGACCTGAATGATTGAGATGTTTAAGTAGTAAAATATATTCAAAAGATAGGAGCTGAGAAAAAACAAGAAATGATGCCTGTGTGAGCACACCTTTTGCTAACAATTATTGTTGATTAATTACAAATTGAATTTTTTTTATGTTTACCCATAGAGACTTGGCAGGAATATTTACATGTCAAACTCCAAGGCGGACACAGATTTCCATTTTGAAATTGATTTGAATTAAAAATATCAGTCACAAAAGACAACTAGCATACTACAAATGTCATTGCCAAAGAGAGTGAAATTGCATTATCATGGAAGAAATGCTCTATTACGAAAAATGCAAAAATAAAATTTAATATTTTTTATTTAAATTATATTTTAAAATATATAAATATATGCAAACTTTTCTTAAAAATTAAATATTATATAAATTCCATAACTCAAATATACTATTCCAAAAAATTCTTATCTAGTTTCCAACCCAAAAAAAATAAAATAAAAATGTTTTCCAAAAAATATTGTTCTTGAAATCCAGGCCGTTGGCTCCCACCCGTATAAAGTCATCCGCAACGGATTCCAGATCAGGCAGGCAGTGGGCAGTATATTGACGCGTGGCATGTTTCCGCTAGGAGCTTAACGGGGGAAAGAAAGCTATTTCTTACGGAGGGAGAAAGTATGATATTTATAAAATTTTGTCATGGGGATGTAGCTCAAACGGTAGAGCGCTCGCTTTGCATGCGAGAGGTACGGGGTTCGATACCCCGCATCTCCATTTTATGTTCAGATTTCGATGGTGTGGCGCATTTAGCAAAGAATGGCAAGTTAAGAGTGAGCAACATAATGATAATACTTATCATCGAACACCGATACGGAGAATAAAGCAAAGCTTCAATGGTTCTGCAATCTCAGTTTAGGCCATTGGGAGATTAAAGTGAAGCAATTTCATTTTGCGCCCCATTCGGAGAATAAAGTAAAGCTTCAAATAATGTCTAATTTCAGGTTGCGGGATTGTAAACCAATGGTATCAGATTGCAGGGATAGCTCACTTGGGAGAGCGTCAGAAATGGTATCAGATTGCGGGGATAGCTCAGTTGGGAGAGCGTCAGACTGAAGATCTGAAGGTCGTGTGTTCGATCCACGCTCACCGCATCATATGTAAAAATGTATGATGGATTTGCAGGGGAAAGGAAGAAATTCGTACATGAATTTGTAGTGAACGGGGGTAACGCTTCCGTTTTCAGATCAGAAGGTTGCGAGTTCGATTCACGCCCTGTTCAATTTGTAAAATCTGATATCAGGTTTTGGTTGCAGGTCTTTCTGCCTTGTTTGACTCTTGTTGCTTTGTTTGATTTTTGCTTAAACGTTTCCACAATCTTTTGTTATGGGTCACTCAACTGTTTTTGCTGCAGTAGTCTATAACGCGATTTTTTGAAAGCTTTTCTGGCGGATTTCTCTGGTCAAAATCCGGCAGCAATTCATTGGAATCCCAAGTTTGATAGCTAGTTTCTGCACAATCAATGGCTCTCAGGGGTTTTCAGGGCGCTGAATTCAAATATGCAGTTAAAAAACCATTCTAATTGCTTAAAAATCAAGATTTAACCTCATTTTTTCCGCCGGATTCCGTCACCGGAATCTCAAAAAGTACAACTCCGTTTTTGCTGCCCTGAGACGTTTGCACATTCTTTTGTCAGGGCATTCTACCTGTTTTTGCTCCCTTGAAAAGGACTTGCAATTTCACAAACTGGATAGTGCGTAAAAGAAAGAGAATTTAGTACAGGGATTTCAAAGTTGTTAAATTAAATTAGTGTTGATTTACATCAATGTTCACTCTCTTGCTCTTTCCATTTGAAATTTCATTACCAATGCCATTGCAAAGAGGAGTGGAATTGCAATATCATCGAATAAATACCCCCTTAAGGAAAATGTGGAGAAAATGAAAGAGTTAGAGATATTTACATTTCCGTATTATTTTACTCAGCTTTAACCAAGCATGTGTTCCTTCCTATACCTTTTTCTTGGTTGTGTATTTTTGGTATGAATATTGAAAAAAGTTAGGAACTTTTATTGAGCTCTAAACATTTTGTTTTACAATAGGTATTAAATTTTGCAGAAAGAGGATTTATTTTCTCATGCTTTTGGTTCAACATAAATTTGAGATGACAATTGTAATGGTAGGTAATGATATCAATGATTCTCCAACACTTTTGGTTGTTGATGTGAATATAGTTGACATAGTATAGATGGGAAGTAGTTTGGAAAATGTCATTACTCTTGTTGAACCTTTCTAAGGAGCACATTCACATAAATCAAACTTTATTACTCATGAACTTTGAATTATAATGAACTGGGTATCGCCATAGCAATTGAATTATTTTTTTCATTAATTGGACATTGTTTTCCTCCATTGATTGTTAGGATTGTCATGCAAGCTTCTTCTGTGAGTTGATCTAGTGGATCAAATTAGTACTCAAAATTCAAAGTGTGTGACAAAGCTTGAAACCTACAAGAATGGATAGATATCGGTGATCTGAATCCAATGCATCTCGTTTCACTCAAAACTAATATCGGATGCTCCCACTGTCGCATTCTGATCGATTTGAGAAACAACTAAAAATTTTGAATGTGGGTTGCAGGTACACCCATTTAGCAGTCTGTACGCTAATTAGGCATTTGATTGAGTATTTGGTGGACCAGTTGTTTATTGCCACTTGTCTCATTCTTATTCATTGTGGAATGCCGATTTTTTTATTGGTTAATGGGTTTTTGATGTGGCCCGATAAGAGAGTACCACGTGGGCTAATCGGTGGTTACCATGTGGCCTCCACTCATTCATGCAAAATTTTGTTTGGGTCCAAACTAGCCTCTAAAGTATTGAACCTGCGACTTGGCAATGAACACTACAAGCTCTCACCAATGCGTTGTACACATGTTTCTTAACATGCTATAGTTTTGGGTAGCACTTAATGTTTAACACAATGTGCAATGGCAGTTGGGGTTGGGGCTAAGCCCCAGCCCCAGTCCTCGCGCCCTCAGAACCAAGGGGTAAGACCAAGGGCCAGGGTTTAGCACTAGCCCCATGGTCACGACACCCACCAATAACCATACACCAAAGCTAACCCCAGAAACTGCAAGTGAATAATGTAAAGGGGTCTAGCCAAGGGGGCTAGCCCCAAGGCCATATGGCGGCCATAAAACCAGGGGTGCGAGCTCGGAGGGGACTAGCCCTAGGACAGATGAGCGCCATGCGACCTTACCGCAGTGGAAAAGGGGCTCGGAGTTAGGCCCTGGAATCTCGGCCCTCTATGCGGTATGCGGTCATATACATGCCATGTGACCCAAATTTTCGGAACTGGGGGCTTAATGGGGAACTAATTGTCCTACAATTTCGCCCATCGGGCGGGAGTGTAGGGTAGAATTGTGCACCGGTTCCGGGTTTGGAGCACTCAATCCAGGTTTAGACCGAATTGGAAGATGATTAGTTGTAGAATGGAGTAAAAACTTGAAATAGTCATAATTTACTCAATTTTTAGCTAAATGAGATGCAAAAACAACCAAAATGGGTTTTTTAACAGTGTTGGATCCATTGGAGATATCAGCTTTGCTGTTTGAGCTTTGTAAATGTATGTAAACACACTTTTTATCATTTTAATGAAAGAGACCCTACATTGGAAGTTGGACCAGGAGATGTAGCCCAGGAGAGGGGGTTTTTTTACAGTGTTGGATCCATTAGAGATATCAACTTTGCTGTTTGAGCTTTGTAAATGTATGTAAACACACTTTTTATCATTTTAATGAAAGAGACCCTACATTGGAAGTTGGACCAGGAGATGTAGCCCAAGAGAGGGGGTTTTTTACAGTGTTGGATCCATTGGAGATATCAGCTTTGCTGTTTGAGCTTTGTAAATGTATGTAAACACACTTTTTATCATTTTAATGAAAAAGACCCTACATTGGAAGTTGGACTAGGAGATGTAGCCCAGGAGAGGGATGAACTCCTTTATCATGCTTTGTGTTATGTATTTCAAATATGCTTATATTTTCTTTGTTTGACTATAAATTGTGGTTAAAATTTACTTGTTTATGTGTTTAATAAATTGGTCCTTTACCCAAAACACATAAATTTAACTTGCAAATTGTTAAAAATCTTATAGTTTACACATTCAAATCATGAGTATTGTATGTTGCTCATTGTTATTAACATAGCATAAATGACCATGAAAATTGGCTACCCCTAATAAAGTTTCAACTCATTGACAAATAAAATTATACATCATATTGAGTCGTAGAATAAACCTTTCAACTCAATTACATAACTCTGTTCTAACCAATTTTAATCTAATTTCTAACAAAAATAAAATTAGAAAATTAAAACCAAAAAAAATTCAGAGAGTAATAGAAAATAGAATACCCACTTCATCGAAAAAACAACCTTGACACTTCCAACTGCGACATCTCACCGGTAAGTTGTAACCGTGTTCGGCAGATTGAGCCCCCCAAGCAAACCCCTTTCGTTCCAAAAAGCCTTGAGGACCTCCGTATTCCATATGACCTCGATCTCTTGGGGTTATCCAGCTACATGTTCTTGGGGTTACCCCGAACGCATCTCGCCTGTGAAAGCATTCTGATTCTTGACAGTGCCCCCCACCTCCATTGACGAAACAGAAAATCAGGGTGCCCTAGCCGAGCAGTTGTAGTCCCACAGAGTGGTGCAGGGCAGCGAACCCGTCGAAATCCAGGCTGTTGGCTCCCACCCAAACTTAGTCATCAAGAATGGATTCCAGATCAGACAGCAGCGGACTATATTGACACGTGGCATGTTTCCTGTAAGAGCTCACGAGATCAAAGTTGGCTGTGAAAATTTCATTCAAAAAACCTGTACGGATAGAGTAAGAGAAAAATGTTTCAACCTTTGTCATGGGGATGTAGCTCAAACGGTAGAGCGCTCGCTTTGCATGCGAGAGGTACGGGGTTCGATACCCCGCATCTCCATTTATGTTGAGATTTGGATTGTGTTATGGTACGTTTAACAGAGTAACAGAGAATGGCATGTTAAGAGTGACAACATTATGATAACACAGGCAAGCATATTTTGCAATTTCAGTTTGCGCCCATTCCGAGAATAAATTGAAGCTTCAACTAACCTGCAATTTCAGTTTGCAGGGCTCCAACAACTTTCTGACTCGAGGTAAGAAGGTTGCGTGTTCGATTCACGTTGGGTTTAATGGCCAGAATCTGATTGGCACCTAACCAGGAATTGCTTTCTTTCTCGGTTACAAACCACCTGCTTTTTGCCGGGTTGAAAAGGACTTACAATTTCACAAGCCGGCTGGAAATTGAGTTGAAGAGATTGTTTTCTTTCTTGGTTACAAACCACCTGTTTTCGCTGGCTTGAAAAGGACTTACAATTTCACAACCTGGCTGGAAATTGAGTGGAAGAGATTTTTATAAATGTAGGAGGTATTTCAAACTGTTAAATTACTGTTGATTTATAGATCTGGATCTGTAGGGTCTTGTGTCCTCAGAGGGAGTCGGAGAGAAAGCTGGTGCTGCCATTCGCGGGGACGCCATTGCACCATTCGCGGGGACGCCATTGGACCAACCAGGTGAGCTTCCTTTCTCCATGCGGCCTACCATGGGGCTTCTTGGCTATCCTACACCAACCTAAGACCACCTCCCAGATCATCGACGTGTCCTCACATGAGCTTTCATACTATGCATGCATTTCATCTGCTTCCACGTTTCCGTCTCTCCACTTCCAGGAAATCTCCCTATTAAACGCTGTCATCCAGATAGTTTTCAGTTTCTTTCTTCATCTCTGTTTGACCAAGGCGCAGGGCTCTCCGTGCGCCTCCCACAGTCCCCTGCTCTCATCTATGTAGCTGCTTCCTCATCTGGTTGTTTGTTCGGCCTCTCGCCGCGACGTGGGCTTTCTCTCCTACTCAGGTGAGCTTTACTGTTTCTTTTTCCTATGTTATATTTCTGTCTATTCGGTTAACTTGTTACAGTTCACGGTCTATACTTTTTTCCTATTCTGGGCTGGCACAAGACAGGGATTTTTTTCCTGTTATAGTTTAAGTTTGTCGTTGTTTTCTTATATGGGATGTCTTGGGAAGATTATCGGCTTCTAGTTATCATGTACATGTGAATGCTTCTTGTTTCCCGGAATGGTCCTATTATCTTGTCCTTTCTCTGGGAATGAACCATTCCATATATGGTTTATTTTCCTCTCATCGATCTGTCTAATATTAAACTGCATGGTCATCTTTTTTATGGTTCTTATCATTTCTCTCATGGTTGGGAGAATCTGGGGTTGTGTATGGTAGTTTATTGAGCTGTCAACCTATCTTATATCTGGACAAGGCGTTTGCCTGGTTTTCCATGAATCATGTGTGCCTCCATACTCAGGATCCTTAAGTCGCGTTTTTTCATCTATAGCCCATGTTCTGATTTTCGCATCAAAGTCGGGCATTGGTGGTGCATTTTCCGGTTTTACTGCTGCTGTTGTGACTGTCGGACCCAACCTTCAGTTTAATTTTGGCCATATGCATCTCTATCTCTTCATTTTCTTCCCTGGTTTTTCCGTCCAATTAGGGATGCATTCTCAGGCAATTTCATCGGATTGTCTGGTTTGAATTTTTTCCGGCTAATTGTCCTATGCTCCTTCACGGATCCAGATGTATTGACTTCACCAGCTTTCCCTCCTCGTTCCTTTTGTCGGCTGCTCTTTATTACGAATGTCCTAATATGGAGATTTCTCCTGTCCTTTTGGATCCGTTTTTATCTTTCCGTTCTAGTATTTTATTGCAGATACTTCTGAGCCTCATCTGACCATATCTAAGGCACTGTGATCATATCTCTTTTAAGTACATTATCCTTACTGGCTCCCTCTCTTCTGTCAGTACGTTTTCTTCCATCCAGGTATTTTGTTATCCCGGCATTTATCAGTATCTACCTTCTGGGGCCTTCTTTTATCATTTTCACATTATCATGTCGGAGGGGGTCTTGTCTTCTGACACCCAAGCACTTATCAATGCGACCATTGAAGCTGAAAGGGCATATGCCGCCTCTCCAGGCTGGCATGCCACCGTGGAGGAGATGCTTCCACCTGGTCTTGTCGCTAAATCTCATTTCGAAACCGAGGACAGCACCCCTCGGCTTTCATACATGCAGTCTTTTCCGAAAGATGACTCACAAGCACTGCTTGATTTTTTCAACCATCGATGCCGCCCTGTTAAATCGGGTCCTCCCCTCAAGGCGGTTTCCGTCAGCAACGCTGCTTTAGTGGAGCGTATCGACAGCCTTCAGAAGTTTGCACTTGTCGGCAAGTGGAATTTTCCACATATGAAAGATCCGGAGATGCGGAGTTGGTTAACGGAGAAATGGTCCCCTATTATTGGGTATTCACCTATCATTTCTCGCCTAATGAAAGATTGGTACTCCTTCCACTTTCTTAAAGAGTCGGATCTGGAGTCCATTCTCAATAAACCTTGGGTTGCCGGCAGAAGCTTCCTTTTCCTTTCCAAATGGTATATCGGTTTTGACCCTTTGAAGAATACTCCATCCAACTGTATGATTTGGGCAAAGCTGCCTAACTTGCCTCTGGAATTTTGGTCATCTGAGACTCTTTCCGACTTGGGGAACTCGATAGGCAAATTTATTTACGTTGACCCGTGGTGTAAGGGGGAAAGGGATAAGAGGGTGGCCTGGCTACTAATCGAGAAGCCATTTAAGGGCGAGTATCCTGAGTACATTGATATTATCATGGAAGGCAGACAGGTAAGGCATCGAATTGACTTCTGGGGCATCCCGTTCCGATGCTCATGATGCCATCAGACTGGTCACTTTATTAAAGATTGCAAATTTCGCCATGGCAGGAGGATAAAATCCTCTTTCCTTTCTCACCGGACGAAGGAGGCCTCTCTTTTCTCCGAGGGTCTCGGTTTCCCTCCATCTTCTCTCGATCTCCATGATGCAGGTCCTACCAAGGGCGATGTCCCCCCGCATGTATCCTCTCATCGGCCCTTCATATCTCCTCCTTTATGTCCTTCTCCTGAGCCTTTATTGGACATTCCCGTTCCCTCTCCTCCCGACATGAATAAACGGGATTTCACTGTCGGTTCACATACCATTTTGTTAGACTCATCTTCATCATCCCCTGCACGTCCATCATCTTATTCCCCATATGTTTCGAAGAAGGGTAAGGAGCCGGAGGGCGCACCGACCCCTTGTAACTCCCCCTCCGCATCGCCTACAAATAATCCGGAGAGCGACATTGATTTATTCATTCAAAGGAATCCCCTCGAATTTGAGCCTCTCACTATACATAAGCCTCCACGGTCTCATCAACCTTCCATTAGTCCAAACTCGGCCAAAAACATCACTGTCAGAAAAAAGAAGAAGGGAGACAGTCGTCATTTTCGGGGTAGGATGATTGCCACGGACCTGGGCATTACTAATCTCTCCCTAGTAGAGGTTCCAATCATGGATACGGATGTCCCACAGCCTCTTAGAGCACGATTGGCTGGTGAACCTTCAAGATGACCTTTCTCATCTCGCTGAATGTTCGGGGTTTGGGCGTCCCCCATAAATTTCTGGTGCTCAAAATTTTTTTGTCTATGGCACGTCCTAAAATAGTTTTCATCCAAGAAACTATGCACTCAAGTAAGGTGACCATTGCTTATTTCAGGAAAATGTACCCATCTTGGTATATGGTGGCTATCGAGGCCAATGGGATGTCGGGCGGCATCGCTGCACTTTGGGATCCCACGTGGATCAAGGCTAGAGCTTTTAAATGCTGCGCGGGTATCATGATTTCTGCTTCGGTTCAGGGTCATGCCAATATTTTAAATCTTCTTAATGTTTATGGCCCATGCAGGAACAGGGCTCCTTTCTGGGAGAGGTTGTTCGCGTCTGAAATTTTAGAGATGGAATCTTTGCTGATAGCTGGGGATATGAACTTTACCCTTAGCCAAGATGAATGCTGGGGTTCAGGCAGGAAGAAGGACCCTCTCTCGGACAGGATTAGAATGGAGCTTTTAAACAAGAATCTTGTAGACATTCTTCCAGAGAATATGGGGCCGACTTGGGAAAACGGCAGGAATGGTCCGGCCTTTATCGCCAAGCGGATTGATCGCTTTCTTATTAAAGCAAATATCATAGAGAATTGGGGCTTGCCATTTTTGTCCGACCACAAGGCCATCCTTCTTGAATGGAGGACTCTTCAAATCAGAAAGGAATGTTATTTTAAATTTAACAAGATTTTCCTAGAAGATAGCTCCTTCAATGATGTTATTATTAAGAAATGGAGGGAGCTGACAGGTTCTGAAGATGTTGTTATCTTAACCTTCCGTGAAAAGATTCAATGCCTCAAAAAGACTGCAAAGGAGTGGCAACATCATAAGATTTTTCAGGACAAACAGGAGCTCTCTCGCATACAAAGGGCAATGGATGCCATATCATCGTCTTCCCCTCATTCGATGTCTTTTGACAAAAGGAGGTCCATCAGGGATCTAGAAAAAAGGAAGCTTCATCTCCTTAGTATAGAAGAAGCCACATGGCGTCTTAAAAGCCGAGCATTATGGCTCAAAGAAGGAGATCGTAATACCAAGTTTTTTCAAAATTTTGCCAATGCAAGAAAAAGGAGGAATGCTATTTGGAAGATTGATGACGGTCGAGGTGGGTATTATTACTCTCAAGAGGATATATCTAATGAAGTCAGTAGGGTCTTTAAAGAATAATACAAAAGGGTTCCATCTAATGCGAATGATATGGTATGGGCTGCTGAGCATTTCCCTATTATGTTCGATGACTCTTCTTATGATAATTTCATCAAGCCTATTACGGAGGAGGAGCTCCTTGCCGCCATGAAGGCATCAAAAAAGGACAAAAGTCCGGGCCCTGACGGTTGGCCCATTGAATTCTTCTTACATTTCTATGAGCAGTTCAAGGTCGACCTGCTGCACATGGTGGAGGCTTCACGGTTGTCTGGATCTGTACACTCTGCTCTATCATCTACCCTCATTGCTCTCATTCCCAAGAAGATGGACTCAACATCTTTTCTGGATTATAGACCGATAGCTCTATGTAATTCCCTGTTCAAAATCATTACAAAAATCATAGCGGAGAGGTTAAAACCGGTTTTCAACCGCTTCATTACCAGGGATCAACTTGCTTTTTTAAAGGAAAGGAACATATGGGATGCTGTGGCACTGACACAAGAATGCCTCTTCTCTCTTCGGTCTAAAAATATAAAGGCAGCTATTCTCAAAGTTGATTTAAAAAAAGCATATGATTGTGTTGATTGGGGTCTCCTGAGGATCCTACTTGCCAAAATTGGTCTGCGCAGGAATGGCATTGAATGGATCATGTCATGCGTAGAAAACATAAACTTTTCGGTCATCATCAACGGATCTCCCTCTCCCTTCTTCAAAGCTGAACGCGGACTTCGTTAGGGATGTCCCCTCTCTCCACTGCTGTTCATTTTGGTCATGAACACTCTTAGCATACAACTTAATAGAGCTGAAACTGGGTTTTGTTTCCGACCGATAAAGATGGCTAAAGATTTTTACTTATCTCACAACCTTTTTGTTGACGACATTCTTGTATTTTCTATGCTTCATAAGGCGTCATGGCAATGCCTCTTCACCATTTTTGACAGGTTTCAATCTGCTTCTGGTATTTGTATTAACAAAGATAAATAAAAAATATATCATAATGATTCAGACATGGATACGGCTTCCTGGATAGCAACTCTCTTTGGTATTGAAGCAGTAAATATCCACTGTGGTATGAAATATCTTGGCTTCAACCTTAAACCAAAGGGATACAAGATGGGGGATTGGTCTTGGCTCTTGGACCGATTTTATATTAGAATTTCAGGATGGGAGACAAGGTTCCTATCTTTAGCAGGGAGACTGGTATTGATACAGGCAGTGTTGTCTCAACTGGCTATATATTGGGCGCACTTATTTTTTCTTCCAGCGACTGTCATCAAAAAAATGAATTCTTATGCAGCTAATTTTTTATGGGGGGGAAAATCATATCAATCCAAATATCACCTGGTAAGGATGGATTCTATTACAAAGCCTAAACAGTCGGGAGGTTGGGGTCTTCTGGACATGAGAAGGATGGGAAATGCGTTGCTGGTCAAATCTTTCCTCCGTGGTATATATGGATCTGGTCCATGGTGCAATTTTATTAAAAGGAAATATCTACAAGGAAAAAGCATAGAATATTGGTACAGAAGAAACGCTCTGGGGACCAAGCGAGGCTCTGCCATTTGGTTAAGTTTTAGCAAAAACAAGGCCTTCATATTGAGGAATTTTCGCTGGAAGCTATATTCAGGTGCTAATGCTTTCATTGGCAGGGATCTCATACAGGACGACTTAACCTACCACCTACAACATGAACTGGTTGCGTATCTCAACTACAGAGGCATCTTTACATGGGAAAAACTTATATGCTCCTGGAATAATTCTTTGCCTGTTTGGATTGAGGCTGCGGAACTTTCCTTGCCTCCACAGCTCCGATCCACGTGGAACTCTGTACGCTCATCTCTATCAGGTCTGCCCATCAGAAGGTCGGAATGTAAGGACATCTTGGTTTGGAAATTGCCACGGGCACCTCTTCCAGTCCGAGTTAAGGATATTTATGTAGCACTCTCTCTATTGTCTGCATCCACAACACAGCCGATTTTTCCTCCTTCATTTTGGAAAGTTGTCTGTCCTATTAAGATGATTCTTCTATCATGGCTCATTTTCTGGAAAAGGAATCTCACGTGGGAGGTTTTACAGAGGAAGGGTTGGCATGGTCCAAGGCGCTGTGTTTTTTGCCGGGTTGCTGAGGAATCAAACCTCCATATGTTCTTTCAATGTCACACGACTCTACAAATCTGGTACGAACTGTCATTTACCATGGATTTCCCTTACATTGTCTTTTCTTCTGTACAGGAAGGCATCTTATGGTGGAGTACACAATCTGCTGCACGACGCTCTACGTTCCTCATGGTCTGCTGGCACATCTGGAAATGGAGGAACGACTCCATTTTTGACAACAACCGACGGCCTGTGTCTTCCATTTTACAATGCGTCACAGATCTCTTGGATCACATGGGGATATAAGCTCTACTAAACAATGTGATGAATCATGTCATGTTTTTTTTCTTCACCTATTTTATGATCATATCTGTCATCCGGGAAACAACATTATATTTCTGTTCATGTGAATCTCCATACATTTCTCCTATATGCATTTTGCGCCCTACTTGCTCCGCATACTTGGTATGCTTTTGTCTCTTTTATATACCAGTGCTTGCACATGGTTTTTTCCATCCATGCTCACGGTTTAACATATAAACTGAACATATGTAAATGATCTTTACATCTATATAAAAAAATTGATTTTTCTACTGAAAAAAAATTACTGTTGATTTATACCAATGTTAACTGTCATTCTCTTCCCTCCATATATTCTAACTTAAGTATTCATCTTTTGTCATGGCATTCCACTTCTTTTTGCCATTTTGGAAAGGACTTGCATTTTCACACGCTGGAAGGTGAGTAGAAGAGATTTGAGATTTTTTATAAATGTTGAAAGTATTTCAAGTTATTAAATTAGTGTTGATTTATATCAATATTCATTTTTCTCTTCCCTTCATATATTCCAACTTCACTGGTATATATTCCAACTTTACTGGTATTAATCTTTGATGTGCCCTATGGATCTATTTGATAGCAAATTAATCTAAAAAAGAGAAGGGAAGGAACATTAATCCAGAGAAGAGAAGAGAAGAGAAGAGAAGAGAAGAGAAAAGAAAAGAAAAGAAAAGAAAAGAAAAGAAATCTCCTTCCTCTTTCCCCGAAAAGGACTTACAATTTGACCAGCTAAAAAGTAGAGTGAAAGCTATTTTTATAAATGCAGAAGGTATTTCATGTTGTCAGATTTACACTAATTTTCACTCTCTTTTTCTTGGCTTCATATATTTCAACTTCACTAGTATTCATCTTTGATTCTTGAATTTGTCTCAATAATCTATTTCATAACAAATTAATCAAGAGAAGGCAATCCCCTCTGTCAAGCTTGGCCAATGAAAAGCCCTTTTTTATTTATGAAGAATTGGTTTGATAATAGAGAATGATGAAAAGGAAGATGAAGAATTCTGAAAAGCCACAAAAAGGAGGCAACGGAGAAACCAAGAAATGAAGAAGGGAGACTCAAGAGGAGGTGAATGATTGAGATGTTTAAGTAGTAAAAATACATTGAGAAGGGGACAGTTAAGAAAAAATAAAAGATCTTTGAATGAGGACACTTTTTTGCTAACAATTATTGTTAATTAATACTAAACTGATTTTTTATGTCTACCAATGGAGAGTTGGTAGGAATATTTACATGTCAAACTCAATTAAGTTGGTCAAGATTTCTATTTTGAAATTGATTAGAATTAAAAATATTATGGTCATGAGAGACAACTAGCATACTACAAATGTTGTTTCCAAGGAGGGTGGACTTGCATTATCATGGAAGAAATGCTCCCTTAGGAAAAAGTGGAGAAAATGAAAGAGTTAGAGGTACTTGCATTCCATTGTCATTTTACCCCTAAGCCTCAACCAAGCATTTGTTCCTTCTTATAGTTTTTTCTTGGTCATGTATATTTTTAGTATGACTATTGAAGAAAGTTAGGAATTTTGTTGAGCTCTAAACATTTCGTTCTACAATAATATCAAGCTTTGTACAAAGAGAACTTATTTCCTCATTCTTTTGGTTCAACGTAAAGTAGGTAACGACATCAATGATTCTCTAACACTTATGGTTGTTGATGTGGACATGGTAATTGTCGTTGGTACAAATGTACTAATGAAGTTGTTGACATAGTACTGATGAGAAGTAGCTTGGAAAATGTCATTATTTATGTTGAACCTTTTTAAGGAGCACACTCACATTAATCAAGCTTTATTACTCATGGACTTTGGATTATAATGTAATGGGTGTCCTCGTAGCAATTGAGTTATTTTTTTCATTAATTGGGCATTGTCTTCCTCCATTGATTGTTGGGATTGTCATGGAAGCTTCTTCTATGAGCATTGTATGTTGCTCATTATTATTAACATATCATAAGCGGCCATGGAAGTTGGACTTGCTTCAAACACAAGCCGTTAGAAGTGACTAACTCATTACATAGTGATGTTAACTTACCTAGAAATGTGATAACCAAATGATTTTGCATTTTACTTAAGCAAGGATTCCTTGGGAAATTTATAATTTACTAGAGTTTTAGCATTCAATGAGATATATCCCGGAGGAGTTCTACTTGATGTAATTTACATAAGAAGACCTAAATCTAGTCACTTTCACATACTAGCTTGTGTTTGTATATGTTCTAAATAGTATTTATTTTAGATGGTTTCCCTTTGAAAATATTTTTGCTCTAAGGGTTGGATGAGTTTAAAAAACCAAAAGCACATGTTTTTGTCTCATATTATTAAAAATTGTAAGGTGGAAATGGTATGATGATTTTGCTTGCAAACATATGTAAAATCATTAGAGGAGGCTTTCATATATTTTCAATTATGGAATGATTGAAAGAAAGTATTTTATTCCTTCCAATAAAAAAATATGTGAGTGACATAAAATATGACATTATAGTGGTCTTTCTATAACTCACATGGAATAAAATATTTGGTTCAAATTGATGTTACAAAGAAACATGATCCTCTATAATTGCAAGAAGTGCTTAATCTTATCATGTAGCCTATTAGTGGAGAAAAAGGAGTAGGAAAAGAAAACTATTCTGACTTGTAATACATGTTTTTCTAATAGATTGCAAGCAAAGTACACTTGTAGTTTTCAATGGTTTTGTACTACTAACCTTGTTAAAAAAAGTTATTCAATCAATTTAATAATGGATCATCATTGAATTGTGGACGAAGAAACATTTTATTTTTTTTAGGAAATAATTTATTTTCCTTGGGAAATCAACATAGAGATCAATTTATTACATACTCTCAATTCTTGTGAGTGCAAAAATCAAATGCCATCTCAATCTTTGCCAATATAATGCACTGATTGAAATAAGGTTGTTCTACCTCCTCTTAAGCACATAGAGGCAAAGCAAAATTTGTTGTGCCACTTGAACATAAATTAAGATATAGTGCAAAAAGAGATATCAATAACTAAGTGTTAAGTGTGTAGAAATTTCTCTATAGATCAGCTAGCTTTGATACCATGTAGAAATTTTAAAAATTCTCTACAAATCTACCTCTTAGACCATGTAAAAATCTGACTATAGATTAACCCGATAATGCAATATACCAAAGCAAACTACTATAACCTACTTCTACTATCAATTTGTGGAAGCTAAAAGATTGAGCAAGATCGAGCTGAACACATATAACTAGAAGAAGAAGAATCAATGCACAATACACATGAAAATACTCAGGGGAAAGCCTCAACTACAAAACCCCACTATTTGTATTATCATACAAGGTGAAAATACATCAGAATTATACAAAGCCTTAGCTCTCATAGTTAGCCAGCTCTCAGTACAATCCTCCTGGATGCTCACAGGCAAACCTAACTTCTCACAAGCCTTCTCCTCTGTCCCCCAAGCTCCTAGTTCCTTGTGTTATTTCTCTTGGGTGATCCTCCCGTTACCAAGTGGAAAACTCTTAACCAAGTGGAACACTGATCTCACACCCTGTCAGAACCGCGCAATCCTCAAGGAACCTTTTCTTGACTGCATGGATGAGTTTCCTTTATAGGAAAACACATGCAACTGATAGTACATTGTCCTTGACATTTAGCTCAACTGGGCCTTTCTCAGAATAGACATGCATGAGGTTCTGATGAGGGAATCTTCAGTTATCTGGAGTACACTAGTTGAGTGCATGCATGCATCAACTGACTAATAACTCACAATTAGTTCCTCAAACAGTTTGGAACTAATTTAACTAAACTTAACTCAGTAAATTGAGCTAAATAATTACAACTCAAATATAACTCAATCTTATCTCCTTAATTAAGGGATAATCTCCTTAATGTAAGGGATAACTCTTGCATGACTTCAGAAAGACTTCTAACTTGAATTTCTCCAACTAATTAATCCATAATATATTAATTAATTATTTCCAAGCAGCTGGTGAGACTAAATTTGATTTTAATTCATAATATTAATTCAAGGACAAATTCAAATTGGAATATTCTTGTTGCCACATTTCAACACTCCCTCTCAACAAGAAAGGGATTATCTGCCACCCCAATCCTGTCTCT
>APFE030223891.1:10129-32553 GCA_000404065.3 Pinus taeda | reverse complement strand
ATGTTGAGAGGTAATTTACTCTCCCTCTCAACCACCAAGTCTCTAACATTTGCCTTGCTCCTCAAGGCTTTGCATGCATCTTTAACCTCAAGAGCATACAGGTTCTTGACTCATGAACTGATATGTTTCACATGTCTCGTGTTGATGTGTCTAAGGAACACCTTTCCTTTACTGAAGACAACATCGTAGCCTTTGTCCTCCAATATCGCGATCTATACCAAGTTCTTCTTCAGTCCAGGCACATATTTCACATCTGTCAAGGTGATAGGAGCTCCATGCTCCCTCTGAAAAGCAACCGTGCCCACTCCTAAAATATTATACCTTTCATCGTCACCCATCTCTATGCGCATCTTGAGGTCTTTCTCCTCCAAGACACTGAATAAACTTTTATCGCCGGTCATGTGGAATGAGGCTCCACTGTCAAGATACCAAACACAACCCATCATCAATGACACCATGCATGCAATGAGGGTAAAGTCCATTTCGAACTGAGAGGCTAATGCCTCACCTTTTGATCCTTCTGAGGATCCCTTTTTGGACTTTTTCGATGGGCAATTAGTCGCATAATGTCCCATCTTGATTTGAAGTATGATATGAATTCGATTTGAACCTGCAACCCCAAACTACAAACTTCGAATTATCTTCTCCGTATGCTGTTCATAGCTCCGATGAACTTGGCTCTGATACCATGTAGAAATTTCTCTTTAGATCAGCTAGCTCTGATACCATGTAGAAATTCTTCAAATTCTCTACAAATCTACCTCTTAGACCATGTAGAAAATCTGATTGTAGATTAACCTGATAATGCAAGATACCAAAGCAAAATACTATAGCCTACTTCGACTATGAATTTGCGAAAGCTAAAAGATTGAGCAAGATTGAGTTGAACACATATAACCAGAAGAAGAAGAATCAATGCAGAATACAAGTGAAAATACTCAGAGGAAAGCCTCAGCTAAAAACCCCACTATCTGTATTCTCATACAAGGTGGAAATATATCAGAATTATATAAAGCCTTATCTCTCACAGTTAGCTAGCTCTCAGTACAATCCTCCTGGATGCTCACAGGCAAACCTAACTTCTCACAAGCCTTCTCCTCTGCCTTCCAAGCTCCTATTTCCTTGCATTGTTTCTCCTGGGTGATCCTCCTGTTACTAAGTGGAACACTGATCTCTCACACTAATTTCACACCCTGTCAGAAGTACGCAATCCTCAAGGAACCTTTTCTTGACCGCATGCATGAGTTTCCTTTATAGGAAAACATATGCAACTGATAGTACATTGTCCTTGACATTTAGCTCAACTGGGTCTTTCTCAGAATAGACATGCATGAGTTTCTGATGAGGGAATCTTCAATTATCTGGAGTACACTAGTTGAGTGTAGGCATGCATAAACTGACTGAGAACTCACAATTAGTTCCTCAAACAGTTTGGAACTAGTTTAACTAGACTTAACTCAGTAAACTGAGCTAACTAATTACAACTCAAATATAACTCAATCTTATCTCCTTAATTAAGGGATATTCTCCTTAATTTAAGGGATAACTCTTGCATGACTTCAGAAAGACTTCTAACTTGAATTTCTCCAACTAATTAATCCATAATGAATTAATTAATTATTTCCAAGCAGCTGGTGAGTCTAAATTCGATTTTAATTCAAGGACAAATTAAAATTGGAATATTCTTGTTGTCACATTTCAACAAAGTGTTCAAATATTCTCACTAAACTAATTGGTAAGAATGATCATCTCGAGCCATTTCGAGTTTTTTCATTAAGTTATTTGACTTTGTGGTTGAAACAAAGAGTTCTCCCATTAAGTAATATGGCTTGGAGGTAAAATGAGATGAAGATTTGAATAGGACAAAAATATGAAAAAGCTACATAATATCAAAATAAATCGCTGAAATACCATAATAAATCACCACGAGTATAATTAAATTGCATAGGAAAGAGCATAATCTTCTCAATTTGAAATAAATGTGGAATGTATCTTAGAATATTGAAACAAAAAACAACCAACTCTTAGAAAGTTGATATATCAGATGACTGCATTTCTCAACTATTAAAACTTAAAAGGCTCTAAATGTCAAACAAAATTGAAACTGATAGCAAAAACACAATGTGCTTGCTTAAGAATTTTGTCAATAGAAACATAATTTGAACCTAGATAACAAATTCCGTGTATTCCTTAAGCTCAACCTTGTTTTTCTTACCAACCTTTGTCCATTATGTGTGGAAAGACTCGATGTGATACACATACCCCTTTACGTCAATAAAAATGTGTTTCATCAATAATATTTAATTTCAAAACTCGATATATTTTATTTTTAAAATACCAAATGATAGTCATTTACATATCAATTACATCATTGGAAGTTACTACAACTATTGAAGGAGAGTTGACAATATAAACTAAAGTAGGGATATTTGTAGCATACACTAGAAGTGAGCCCTACATGGAATTATTAGATCAAGCTTTGTCCATGCTTAGTGGCAGCATGTGTAGGAGAAAACAACAAACACTTAATATAATTAAAAGAAGAAATTACCTCATAGAATAGTGCAACATGAGAAAAATGAAGATATACTATCTTTATGCAACATAAAGATAAATACACATGAGGAAAATGTGACGTAACTCCGCCAATGTATTCAGCCTACAGTTCCAAAATTCCAAGTACCTAACCATTCAAGCCATACCACTATGATAAATTTATTCAACATAAACAACATGATTGCTTGAAAAAGAAGAATTAAGAATAAACTTGCAGTGACATAAATGAACTATAGCATTCATATGTGACATGGTTTCCTTCCTACCAGCATGGGCATTCTAAATTACTTCCTGGAGGTGGGTCCATGGGTACCCTATGATCGTTGCCGAGTGGCTTCTTTCACTTAGCTTGACTATTCCTACCCATTCAACTTCTTTGATGGTGCTTGCATTCAGGGCAATTGTGTTTGTGGAGTTTATATTGTGGTGGACCATCTTACAGCTTATTGGTTCAGCTTGCCGGGTAGCTTCAGCACTAGCTGCAGGGTAGAGGTCTTGCCTCTCTAGGGTGTAGGGTGTGTTGCAGAATGTAGGATGGCTCATCATTGATGAGATCACTATTGTTGGGGACTCTAAGGTGGCCATTAATTGAATGCATAGTACTTCTTCTGTAGATGTCCCTTCAATGTACCATCGACTTCGACATATCTTGGGGATTTGACTCTTTTTCAACCACATCTCCTTCTCCTACATATATCGGGAGCAAAATTCAGTCGCTGATGCATTGTGTAAGCATGGTGTTTTTGTGCCTTCCTATTTCTTCCACTACAACCTCTGGACTTAGGGTGCATCCGAGGAGTTTGGTTATTTTTCTTTTTTGGGCTGAATTTAACGTATCTTTTTAGTTTCAGGGCTTTTATGTTGCTTCGCATAGATTTGGATCATTTTTTTTCTTTTTCTCTAATGCCTCATATGGAGGTTGTTTTTTCTAGACAGTTGGTTGTTTCCCACCCGGGATGTACTTTGTTCTTATGGAAGTGTTGTTCTACGGACCAAGATCCATGTAACATCTTTTTCAATAAAAGTTTGTTTGTTTTTTCATGTGAAAAAAAAAGGTGACATGTTTTTCTTCACAAAATATCCATTCACTAATATACAAATGCAATTTATTAGTATTAAAAACAATTGTGAACAAAAACATCTAATAAACACAAGGTGAGAAATAGACTATGAATCATATATTATTGACAACAATAAGTTTATTTAATCCATTTCTTTTTTCAAAAAAATTATTTTTATATTTCATTAATGCATATAAAACCATTGCCGTATGATCATACATAAGTAGACAAAAACATGAACATGTAAATTATCCTCAAGCCTCCTTTACGTAAACAAGGAGAACCAATATATGTGCTTTGGCACGAATTTCAAATGAGCTAATACTTTTTTTCCTCCTTTACATAGAGAAAGAGAACCAATATATGTGCTCTGGCACTAATTTCAAATGAACTAATACCTTTTTCTGAAAAATGCTAGATATGGATCCACCCATGTATAGTGTGGGGTGGATTTTCTATTAAAAGTATGTCTTCTTATAATCAAGAACATACATTTATGTAAAACTTAAACCTTTCTATAAAGACAAATCTCACTTGCAATTATAAGGATACCAATTCTATTTGAACAAATTTCATTTACATTCATCAGGATTTGCTCTCGATGAATCTTGTAATTTAGTAAAACAAAAGAATTTGAAGAATGGTGTGATGAGATGATCAAATCATCCTGTAAAGAAGAGAAGGATTGTATTTAAAAGGGTTTTTTTTAAGGCTTTTCAAATAATGTAAAAAATACAATTTTATAATTTTTTTAATATAATATAATGGTTGAAGTGTTTTTTTGTTCCATGGTTAAAATTACTATTTTTGACTATAATATCATTAATATTTTGTAAATTGATTATAAATTCCATAATTAAATTTATTATTCATACATTTTATATATATAACAACCAAAATTTAACACAAAAAAATAGCTTTTTAAACCAAAATTTAACGCCAAAAAATTAGTTTTTAAACGGAAATAACCGAAATTTAATTTTAAAAAACCAAAATTTAATTAAAAAAAACAAAAACGTTTAAACTACTATTACATAAAAGTATATCCATGCACTATAGAGAAAAGCAGCATTGACACTACAAACGCCGACACCTCACCGGTCAATGTGTTCCGCAGCGCCGAACAAAGCCCTCTCGTTCCCAAAAGCCTTGAGGACCTGTCGTATTCCACATGACCGTAGTCGAGCAGCTGCACTCCCACAGAGCGGCGCAGGGCAGCGAACCCGTCGAAATACAGGCCGTTCGCTCCCGCCGCTGTATTCCGGATCTGGCAGGCAGCCGATAGTACATTGACATGTGGCATGTTTAGGTAGGCACTCGACAGATGAAAGCTGGGCGAGGAACCTCCCCTTAGATAATCCCCTCGGGTAAAAATGCTGACATGCAGTTGATCCACTGATAATTTAGCTCGTTGATCTGTTTATGAAACCGTAAATACCATAAAGCGTTCAAATACTTATAAGGGGATGTAGCTCAAACGGTAGAGCGCTTGCGAGAGGTACGGGTTTCGATACCCCGCATCTCCACACGGCCCCATTACTCTTGGGTTTCATTTAATAGAAAATGCCAAGTCTTGAGTAGGCAACATTATGATAACGAGGCTTATTTTGTTGCAATCCGCGAATAAAGTAAACATTCAATGATTCTGCAATTTCAGTTTGTTCCCATTCAAAGATTTAATCAAGTAAAGTTTCAACTATTCTGCAATTTCAGTTTCCAAAGCTGCACAGTTAAGTATACACAACCTCAAATTGTCAGCCTGCGGGGATAGCTCAGTTGGGAGAGCGTCAGACTGAAGATCTGAAGGTCGCGTGTTCGATCCACGCTCACCGCACACAAGTGTTTTCTTTTTCATAGGGATACCGTTTTAAAGAAAGTAGAAACTGCATTCTTTTTAGATCACAACATTTATTTTCAAGATGGAATTCAGTTTTCAAAGCTTACAGTTAAGTATACACAACCTCAAATCGTCAGCCTGCGGGGATAGCTCAGTTGGGAGAGCGTCAGACTGAAGATCTGAAGGTCGCGTGTTCGATCCACTCTCACCGCACACAAGTGTTTGCTTTTTCATAGGGATACCGTTTTAAAGAAAGTAGAAACTGCATTCTATGCCTATTTTTAGATCACAACATTTATTTTCAAGATGGAATTGGTGACTGAAGATCTGATCTCAAGGTTGCGTGTTCGATCCACGCTCACCGCACTATTTTTTTTCTCTGCATAGAGATGCCCTTTTAAAGAAAGTACAAACTGCATTTTATGCTTATTTTTGGATCACAACATTTATTTTCAAGATGGAATTGGTGACTGAAGATCTGAAGGTCGCGTGTTCGATCCACGCTCACTGCACAAGGTTTTTTTTTTTTTTCATACCCTTTTAAAGAAAGTACAAACTGCATTCTATGCTTATTTTTAGATCACAACATTTATTTTCAAGATGGAATTGGTGAAGAAAGTAACATTTTTTGTGAATGGATAAGTATAAATCTAGCCCTGAAAATGGCAAAATATTTGGTGCAACCCGTTTACAAACTTTTGAAGATTCAAAGTTGGTTTTTCAATGGATGCAAAACGAAATTGCTCTTTTATATTAAAATCCCCATTTGATGAATTTATCAATTTATTGACATCAATCTTGTATGCATCTAGAAGTGCAACAAAATAAAGCATTGAGATCTTGGTCCTCACTTGTGAAATATGTTACATTTTGGGACTTCTGAATGAGATTTGGAGCCCACAAGTGCAAGAAACATCTGCCACTCATATGCAAAGTGAATGGATTTTCACAGGGAAATTCTTCTTTCAAACTGCATTTTATATTTATCTTCAAATCACAACATTTTTTTTAAAGATGGAATTAGAGAAGAAATTAACTACTTCTGTGAATGGATGGATTTAAAGCTAGTCCCCAAACTTGAACAAATATTTGGTGTAACCTAATTACACAATTTTGAAGATTAAAAGTTAGTTTTTCAATGAATGCAAAAGGAAATCACCCTTAAGATTTTATATTAAAACCCTTGTATGATGAATTTCTCAATCTATTAACATTCTTCTCATATACATCGAAGTCTCACATTTATAAAGATAGGATTGATGATACAAATGGGTTCTCCAAGCTGGAGTTGTATTAAAACAAGGTACCTCGATTATTTTGATAATCTAAGATGAACATACCGTAAAATATATAATTATAAAAAACAATTAATATGAGTCTAACAGTCTCTTTAACTATGGAGATTCATTCATCCCCTCTTTACTATGGAAATTCTTAACTTGTAAATAGATTTTATTATAATATCACGACTTATCAATATTGTATGCCCAATATGGATGTGTAGACATGATATTTCTTTAATTAATTGATTTGAGATAAATTCATCAAAATAGAATAACGAACTTGCAGATAATAACCCTTGATATGTGAATACTATTAGTATGAATATTCTCACATAATTATTGATGATTAAATTAAAATTTTGGAATATGTATTTTGAAATAGACATGCCTATGGACATAGTTACCAATAGGCATGTTTATTTGGAATCGGAGTTCTTGATTTAATTATCAATTATTAGGTGGATGACAAGGATTTAACATCTATATAATATTCTAGAATATACACAAATCAAAGGTTGAGATTTATTTCCCAAGTAGTGATATCATTTTTGTCCTTTTAATTGAATTTATTAATTAAAAAAATTGTCATATGAAATGAGTTATGAGTTTTTGGGCATATGGTATTGGTAACTCATGGTATCGGTACATGGTATTGTAACACAATTTATTTACAGATTTCCATAGTAAAATAGGGTGAATATGCATGGTTAAAAATATTATTGCATGTTTTGTTTAAATGTATATATGTTTAACTTTATATTAATTATTTTCAATAATATAATAATTTTAAACAAGGATTATAATTTAGTTATTTTTATATTATTTAATTTTAGTAATACAAATATATAATAAAAAAAATATTTGATATTTATTATCGATTTATTATCAAGTTTTTAATTATAGGATTAGAATAATATATACTCAATTTACAATAATAAAAACCAATTTATATTTATCACAACACTCATATATATGTAATTAACATAAATTTGCAAAAAAAAAAAAAATAATAAAAAATAAATAAAAATAAAATAGGAGTTGTTTTTAGTGGGATTTTTTGGACTTTTGGGTGCTGGAATCTTGATTTCTGTTATTTAAACTAGTTTTTTGATTGTATATATCGATTCAACACCCTTAAAACCCTAGACACTTCTATTTGTGGCATGGTTCTCATACAAACTTGTGATTTCAATAATTCCTGTGAGATTTACATAAATTAGAAAAAACAAGAAAAAGAAAAACTTCCAAAAAATCTTCTAAAAACAAATCAAAAAAATTATAACAACCAACCCATACTAATGGTATTGGCTTGTATTTGTGAAATTATCTTACATAGGCCATAATTGACTAGATTCATGAAATTATAACAACCAGCCCATAATTATGATATTGATTTGTATTTATGAAATTGACTTACATATGCAATAATTAACTAGATTCATGATAGCTTGCGTAAATAGACGAAGATTTAAATACGGAAACACTTTGAGTGAATCTATGTAATCTTTCTTTTTAAAATCTTGTTTAATTTGAAGGTTCATTGAGAAGTCCAATTTCCATTTCATTGTGTAGGGATGTGGACATGTGTTGGAGCATATAATAAGGTATTGCAACATGTTTTTCTAACATAGGTTTTATTATTTATTAAGAGATTAAATTATTAAAGTTGATGTCATTTTTGTTTCACTTTATAATTATGATATTTATTTATTTTATCAAATAAAACTTGCTATATTTATGAGGTGAATTCAAATTTAGTAGAAAGAATATTATTGTTAGAATAATTAGTTATTATCTAAAATGTAATTAATTATTAATATTTTTTATTAATTCATGATTTTGAAGTGTGTTTTTTTATGATATGTAAAATTTATGTAAGTTATATTTTATTTTCCGATATTGAGTTGTCTAACATGTATTGTAGAATAAAAGAAAGTAGAGGTCTCAGTGTAAGTGTAAATATTTTGATGATAATTTTGAAATTAAAAAATCAGATTGAAAAATTAATATACAGTGGGATTAACTTTAGGTGGAAGTAACTTTGTCATTTGACTTCTCAATTAAGGAACCATATGGAAGAATTAACACAACAAATTTGGCATTCAAGATACAAACCATTGTTCAATAAATAAAGATCCTATAACTGCAACCTCTCCAAGAAACTTACTCGTAGAAATTAAAATAATTAAATTACAATAGTTATGCAACATAATTAATTAATCAATTCATTGAACTAGCTTCCTAAGCAATCACGAAAATTACTTTAATCATTATATAAAAACTAACTAATATAGCAACAACACCTAACTTGCAGAGTTGGCCCTTTTCTTAGAGTCAGAGTATCAAGAAAATTCCAAAATCTAAAAGGTCAAATCACACCAACTCATAAGGCAATGATGTTGCTCTAGCATTCACTTAGATTGATACAATAACTTAAACCAAATTAGAATAGGCAATAATAACAATGATTGATTTTTTTAAGAGTAAAACTCAACTCTTTATATAATCCCCAAAATCTAAAAGGTCAAATAACACCAACTCATAAGGCAATGATGTTGCTCTAGCATTCACTTAGATTGATACAATAACTTAAACCAAATTAGAATAGGCAATAATAACAATGATTGATTTTTTTATGAGTAAAACTCAACTCTTTATATAATCCCCAAAATCTAAAAGGTCAAATAACACCAACTCATAAGGCAATGATGTTGCTCTAGCATTCACTTAGATTGATACAATAACTTAAACCAAATTAGAATAGGCAATAATAACAATGATTGATTTTTTTATGAGTAAAACTCAACTCTTTATATAATCCCTAGAGATTAACATGAGAAACTTTCGAGGACATGCTTGAGAATTTGACATTATCAAGCCATTTAGATTTACTAGATACATTGAATCAATTAGCAAATCAGCTTTAACCATTAAGCCAATTAAGATAAAAATATTTAAAGCACAATTATGTGCTAGATTGGCACGACCTTCAGAATTTCAAGTGTGTTTGTTCCTCCTTGTGAATAGCAATTTGAGTTAGATGCCATCTAGTCTCAACAAATATCGTTTAGTAAAAAATGTGACAAACTTGTTCTATATCAGTTTTTGTAGGAGCATCTTAAGTAGACGAGTTTTGCAACATTCTCTAGAGAAATATTTGTAGCATCTTCACAATACTTCAAATAGAGGAATACAAACATGTAATTATCAAAGAACTAGTGAAAATGAAAGGTTGTACAAGTTAGCATATACCTTATTTTGAACCACTCTTTAGTTGTCAAAAAAGGGTTATTATGATATAAGGAAATGACAAAAAGAAGGTAAATGGAACAAAGGACTTGTAAAAAAGATGTCATATTTGTGAGCCAACTTCTCCCCTAGACTGGAGAAACCACATGTCCTCATGCAATCTAATCATTCATCTTAGTCTAAGTCCAAGATATTGGATGGAAGGGAATCTCAGTAAATTTGGCTCTAGTTAAAGGTAAGTTGTGCCTACTCCTATTCTGCATAATAACCCAACTTTTTTCCATGTAGAAGCCCAATACATTTCTTCCTCTGAGGGATCAACATAATGCCATAAAGTGGGAAACTAAAACCTTAATCCAGTCCACTGAGTTCCTTTTTCCTTCAAATAATCAACATACTTCTAAAAACAATTGAGTGCAATTTCCAATTTTCTGAGAGTCAAAGGCTCAAACTTCTTCTATTCAAGGGATAATGTGACCCTTCTTCTCTTGAAAGAGCGTGGTGCTTCTTCTATGGTTAGTGTTGCCCTACTTTCAAATGATGATAAACTTACCTTAAGCATATCTAATTTCTCAAGAATCAATTGAGCATGATCTAGACTTCCATGGACCTAAAGGTCTTCACTCCATGAAGACAAGAGTGGAGAGAGAATTTCCCATGCAATCTATTTTTTCACAAAAGAAGTAAAAGATCGAATGTGTATTGACGAGTTCTACAATTACCTTATCATAATTACTTAGTATATTAATGAGAAACTATGCATGATTTAATACAATATGATGTTCATATCGAAATTGTGAACTATCGTTCTCTGTATATGCTAATATAATTTAGTTAAGCTCCAATGGGATTGTAGTATCATAAGGGAGTGTATCAAGCAATATATTAATTTTCTTTTACAAGTCACCTAGAAAAGAAAACCACACTTAAAAGAATTTAAGGGTCACACTTGCAGAATTGAAATAACACACTTCTACTTAGCAGGCTTGGGAAGCATACCGTTGTAACCCCCAACATAGTTAGAATAGCTAATCTACTTTTGTAGGAGAAGAAATTGCTCACTTCTACCTAGTGGGCTTAGGAAGCTTAACACTATAACCCCCAAAAAAGGTAGATCAATCCACATAGGCATAAACAAATCACACAGGTAATGAAGTGGTGACTTGCTCAAGGTTTTTGATGATCCTAATCCCTACAACAAAGATGCATATGAAATGGTGGAATGCTAACAAATTGTGATGTACAAAATCCAAACCAACAAGGTGTATTAATTATAACATTTCAAATATGGGAAAACAAAGTAAGTGAAACACAATATCCAGAAGTAGAGTAAATTACTTATTGGATTTATGAGTTGCAGAAGCATAAAGAAACATAGTAATTACTAAATCAACACAAATATGAATAAAAATAAAAGCTAATCTATATGATTACAAGTAGTACTTGACTAAGGAGGGGGGCCTACCTCCTTAAGTGAGGCACTATTATGAATGTAGTAGAATGTGTAAGTTAGCAACACACCACATGCATGTAAGTTAGTCAATCATTTATTGCGATCAACCTTTCCATTTTGGGCAGCTAACTACCTCTTGTCGCTTCCTTTGTTGGGTCATAAAATGGTCAACCTATTGATGGGTAAGTTGTTGATGAAACATATTTGGTTGGAGGTTGTTTGGTGCTTCGTTGCACTAACTATCCTTGAGTTCCAGTGGTTATCCTTAATGGCCAACTGCTAGGGTGTTGCAAAATCGAACTTGGGTGTACTACAAAATTATTTTTACAATGTTGAATCTATCATGTTGCCTCAACAAAGTAGATGCACTATACTCTATTCATGTTAAAACACTTAACTCCATGGTATTGTAGTGGCTGGAGTTGAAGCACAACTTGCACTTTCGTCTTGTTGCAGTAGTAGGAGTTGCAACACCTACAACTAGGTCATGTTACAACAACGAGGTACAGAAGGTGTTGCAGCAACAATGTATTGGATGTGTTGCAATGACAAGAGTTGTAGCACTTCACCCTAGTCGTGTTGTAACAGTGAGGTACCGAGGATGTTAAAGTGATATATGGGTATTTTTGTAACCTAAAAGTATTGCAACAATATAAAAGGGTGTCATAGCAGTTGTCCTTTACTATTACTTTAAGAGTATATGTATGAATCTACCTGAAGTGATTCTCATGACTTCTTAATGGGTAGTATGACAAGGAAAATTCCTTCCTAAATACAAAAGAATGAACATTAAAATGACATAATCATAATATAACTATACCTTGATAAAAAAAATCTATATGGGAAAAATAGGTGATAGGGTGGTATAAAAATGGAAAAAGGTACTAACAAAGGTGTTGTATAGGTGCTAAAAGGATGTCAACTTGGGAACCCATTATATATATCATCAACATAAGGATTCAAATCCCAATCATCTATCCCTTAAGTAGCAGATTGTGTTGATGAAGTTCAAATATAAGGTTCTAGTGCTCCTCCAAAACATCACAAAATCCAAGAGTGAATTGTTCATGGTATGAATGTAATTTGGCTCTCGAAATGTTGGTTCTCCTCAATTGGAGGGGAACTATCTTCTCTTTCAAAATAACAGCTATAAGATGAAGGAAAGTGGAAGTTAGTTGAGTGGGATAAAAGGAAAGCAATTATTTGTCATGTTATAGTTAATGTACCCTTGTCCTAAGATCCTGTGCAATCATCGATGCCTCATATTTATTCCTAATTCGTTCAATTGGTTGAGGTCCTCTACTTGTTTGGTAAGGTAATTGACCATGGTCATCATTGATCAAAATTGGCGATGATCATTTTTTCTCATTGTGAACAACATGAGCCAATGCGTCTAAATTTCTTTGAGCTTCAAAATCTCTCAATTGATTTTGAGCCTAAGCCAACTAGTTTCACAAATTCCTATTTTTTATTATCAATATTTTGTTAAATTATGACAATGTTCAATAGAAAATTTCACTTTTTGTAATGTTAGATAGAGCATGAAGGTTATCCATTAGATATTTCCTCTTATTTCTTGACTTTTCCAGTCCGGGGTGTTCAATTGTCTCCATGACATATATCTCAACACGTTTTAACCCATTTTGGAAGTCTACATCCAACTATCCATGATGCCCATATTGCATATTCTATTAATCAATTTCTTGAACATCCACCATATTGATTTTAAGATGTGATTATCTTTCTTCAAGATGTTTAATTAGGGTTTGACTTCTTTCTTTCATCATAATAGATTGTGTTCTTTTGCATGTGGAGAGTTTAATAGCCTACAGAGTGGGGTTCTCAATAGCCTGAGAAGTAGAGGTCTCAACAATGTGTGAAGTTTGACTATGTTTTGTTGAAGTAAGGGTTTGTTCTACTTGGACAACTAAAGAATAATTTCCCATGCTAAAAAACATGTTCCATGTTTGATTTTTCTATATTTAAGCATTAATTACCATTAGTTTAATCAACCCAAGGTGAGTCACACTACTTTTTGAGTTTTTACTCTTCTAAACCCTTATGCTCATGGGTAATAGAGAATGAATAAGGAAATAGGGAATATTTACATTCTTATGGTGGCAAATATGATTCAACAATTTGAAGTGATAGTCAAAGAAAATAACATACATGTATTCACATGTTAGGAGCTTCTAAATGCACAAAGGCACGTGATTCCATGGTGACAGAAGAGAAACTGATTCAACCACATTTTATGAACCCTTAAAAGTCTCATTTCCCAGTAGAAACACATTGTTGACAATGTTAGTTATTTCCTTGCATTCAAACAAGTACTCACCAATTAAAAAATTGTCCAATTACATGCATAATGCTTTTCGTGGTCACTTTAAGCAATGTCCCTCATACTTCTGTAGTTTTCTCCCAAATAGTCTACAAAAATTGTACTATAATATCCTTGTTGAACTCCTAAAACTTATCAAAACACACCATCCATCATGCTTCTGTGAAAATCCTTAACGACTCCAAATCCTTCCTTATGATACCCATAGTTTGAGGCTCACCGTAGATAACAATACCTCTCATGGTGAGGTTTGATCGCACTCAAATCACCTTTAGGCATAAATATTGATAGAGTCTAAATGATTGGCGAGGATGGAGTTTTGACTATTAGAACTCATCAAGCTACATTGTTAAGGTGTCAAAGCTATAATAAAAATATAATGGAATGTCGACTCGGTCATAATAGAAAGAAAATGGCATAGATATAGTAACATGCAAAAGGGATATATTTTAACATTTAAGGGGATGATCTAGGTGGATATAGGTGGCCACCCACCTATTCCACTTGGTCCCCCACCATTATTTCTTTCATTTTCCTTAATTGTAGCACAATTTACTATTTTTGTCAGTTTTTCGAGTCCTAAACTTCTGGAGTCATTTTGAGGCCCTAAACAAAGTTTTTCTGGAAATTAGGAAAACTAATAAGTAATTGCAGGGGTTTTTAATTGAAATTTGTAGTCCTCAGATAGATTTTTCTAACGAGGTATCGTATGCGTCAAACGAATATCATATGCCAAAGTTACAAACTTGGGAAGTTGATGTACCAACTTACCCCAACGAGGCCCACAAACGTTTGGTGCTTCATCTCCTAGGATTAGGTTTATTCATTTTTAGGGTTTTCCATTATTTATAAATAATAATAAGGCCTTTGAACCTCATTATAAAACAGTTCAGAAGACATATAGCTGCCACATCTCTTTTAAGAGATAACTACCATCACTCGAGCTAGTTTGTTTGCATTCTGCATGTATACAATTTCTTAGTATTTGTTATTAATGAATTGAAGTTTTGTTTTCATTGTATCTCTGTGTTTCTATTTAAATATGTCTTTCATTTCATTCCTGCATAAATATGGATAAGGGGAATGTAGCCAATCTGTAGCCATCATGCTTAAAAAAGGAAATTGTTTGGGGTACCACGTCATCATCTACCCATTGGGTAAGGATACATTTAAAAAATGGTTTATTATGGTATGAAATGCACACATAACCCCCCCGCTCCCCCGCCCAAATTGAAGGAGTGGATAGTCCCTAGGTGAACAAGGAGTCTAATTAACATATTTGTACATTCCAAAGTTATTAATAAATAAGCAAAACAAATGCATGTGTTTACTATAAAGTTGTGGTAGATGAATGGGCTACATGGTAGGTAGCTAGTACACTCTGGAGTAGTGGATGTAGAAAATAAGGTGACAAGGATCAACAACACCATCAATGGAAATAAGATATTATAAAAATATTAGTAGTACTCTAAATTGGTAGCAAGAGGGACATACTAAGTAATAATGGTTAGAAAATGGAACAATAATGGTGTTTAGTAGCAATGGCTAGTCTCGTGATAAGTAGTAGCAACAAGTCTCCTGATCAGTCGCAACAGTCGAAGTCACAATTAATAGAAGAAAAATGAGTTACAATTAGTAATAGTAAATGGAGTTGTGATTAGTAGAAATGACATGAATATTGATTAGTAGTGGGAACAAGACTCGTGATCATTGACAACAAAAGGAGTCGCAATCAATAGCAACAATAGGAATCATGATTATTATCAATGATTGTTTTAGAAATTGTGGAAAGAACTAAAACATGCCTAAGATGAGACTATAGCAAAGATGTGGTGTGCTTGCAAAAGGCATAAATGTAGGATGTTCCATAGTTAAAATATGCTATAATCAGTTTGTAATTATTGTGCAAAGGTAGAAGAAATGTGACCAATTAGGAGTGGTAAAATTTATCATCGTGAGAAGATATGAAGATTTTTTTTTATGCCTAGTAATAATGGTTGAATGTTGGTTTTCGATGAGACTGTAGAAAAGATGTGTTGTGCTTGCAAAAGGCATAAATTTAGGATGTTATACAGTTAAAATATGCTACAGTGAGTTTGTAATTATTGTGAAAAGGTAGAAGAAATGTAACCAATTAGGAGTGGTAAAATTAATCATGTTCAGAACATACAGAGAATTTTTTTATGCCTAATAATAATGGTTACATGTTGGTTTTCCAGTGTTACTAGACTTTCTATTAATGCTTGAGATAGGTTTTCACCATAATAAGTGTTTTTTTTCATAAAGCAATAACAAATCATTATATTATAAATTTCAATGGCGAAGCCATGACATAAAAAACCTCAAAATATGGATGAAAAGTCAACTATCAAACAAAGATTCCCTGGAAAATGGTTTACAATACAATCATAGCCGATGGCCATAAGAAATTAAGGGAATCCAATCCATCTCGATGCTCCTCATCCTAAATGAGCCATTATAGCAATTGTGTCTACCTCATAAGCTCCTAGCCATTGTGTGCAAAATTTCCCCTTGAAATCCTTGAATCTAGAATCATATAGCAAGGCCCAAAATCCTTGATTGAATGTCTTATTTTTTATGAAACTATCATGCCTCCTTTTAACTGCTTCTGAACGACATAGATCTAATGTGGGTTAAATTAATTAAGCTCATCAAGTGCATTAAGTTGTAAGAGATATTGTTGTGATTTAGTGAGATCCAAGCCCACTTGTAAAGTAGTTATCAATATTTGGATTTCAAATTCAATGGGAATAACAACACTCTTAACATAAACAAGTTCATAAGGGGTATGTCCCATGGTGTTTCTCCATGTGGTCTAATATGCTAAGAGTGCTTCTGGAAGTCTAACAACCAATTCTTGGTGGTGAATATGCATGATATATTTTAGGAATTTAACACATTATTAGTGCTCTATACCTACCCATTGTCATGCAAATGATAAGGTGATGTGATCCTATTCCTTATCTAGTATTTCTTGGTAAGCTTATAAATTAATCAGAAAGTGAATTGAGTTCCTCCATCAATGACAATTTACAAGTACCCCAAAATAGATGCATAATTCCTTATAAACAAAATATACTACAACTTGCTTGGTAGCCTTTGGTAGTGCCTTGGCCCTCATCCATTTTGTTACATAATTTATGTAGAACAAGATATGGACCTTCTAATAAGAGGGAGGGTTTATTGGCCCCATAAATTCTAAGGCTCACATTTCAAAAGTATTGATAACAAGTTGAACTTGTAGTAGCATTTCATCATATTTAGTAGGTGGGCCCATTTTTTGACAAATATTGCAACTTCTCACATACTTTTTGACATCATATCCCAGTACCACCTTGTTGATGATGCTGGATACCGCCAACATATAGGGTGTCTCCCCAATGTGAAGTCTCAATTAGACCTCACATCATTTAGAGTAGGAGCCCCATTCAGAGTATCAACTCGACCAACATAACACAAAGGTTCACCTTGGTTTCAATGGATAACATAAGAAATTATATACATAAACCTTGAATAAGAAAGTAAGATGACATTGTGAAGCACCAATTGCAGGATGTAAAAGGAAACCTTCATGAGGGGAGGCAAAAAGTGATTCTCTAAGAGGAAATTAATAGTACTATCCTAGAAGAGGCACACAAGAGCATGGAAAGATTAATTAATGAAATAGTTCACACAATGATATTAAGGTGAATACATCACACATTCAACAAGATAAGTACCAAAGCCACATAAATAGTTTAATTTCTCTAGTACATATGAACAAAACATATATCGTAAACATCCCAAGAATATTCCTAAAACATTTGCAATACATGCATGAAATGTGTTGGCTCATAGAACTTCAGTTATAAGGTGAAAGATCCAAGTACATCAATTACAATTGTGAACACTAGTTCCAATAGTGGAACATTAAGTCACTTCTTGCTTCTCCAAAGAATAGTTTTTCTCTCCTATGCCAAGTAGAGTGTTGAAAATGCATAAAGAGATTCCTAATTTAATTTTTCCTTGACTAAATTAGGATAAATTCGAATTTCAATTTCAACAGAATACTTCGAGGTAGCTAACTAAGGTGACATGGCTCTTGTCACTCAGTTAACTCAGTAAATTCAAGTTAGAGACACTTGAGCTCAGTTCTACATGATTGATTTCTAATTTGTAGCAATCTATTTTAGTTAATTTGAGTTATTGTGAGTGTAACTAGTTCTCACTGTTAGTAGAACTAGTGGAGGTTCAGTCAAGGGTGTGTAAATTTTTTGGCACTGAGTAATCATCCAGTTAACGTATCAATAAACCTAAATTAACTCACGCATGTAGATAATTCGAGTTACCCAATTAAGATTGGAGCTCAAGGGAAGTGTACTATCAATTGTAAACTAGTCCAAGTTGTACAGGTCATGCATGCAATCAGAGAAGGACCTATAGGAATTGTGCAATCTAAATTGAGGAAATAGGGGCCTAATTCCCAAAGGAACAACACAAGGAAATAGGGGCCTAATTCCCAAAGGAACAACATAAGGAACTAGGGGCTTGGAGGCTTGGAATTTTTCCTACGTTAAATTGGTCGGGCAAAGGATAGAAGATACGGATGCAGGTTGAGCTCAAGGTTGAGAAGAGCATATTGTATTCATCCAGATCCTTTAATTAAGGAAATACAAATAATAAGGGGTTTTTAGCAATTGCTTTCCCATAGATAAATATATGTATATGTGTGGTAAATATTGATGCATGTTAATGATTTCTATTCTTGATCATGAATTTACTTTCGCAAATCAATAGAGTAGCTTCAAGTCTTGTGATTTAGAAAATTTCATGAGTAGTTTAGAATCTACACATTAATTTCTACATGGTATTAAAGCTAGATTCATAGTAGAGAAGAGAATTCGAAGTTGTCATTACAGGAGGTTCGAATTTGAAGATCATTGTTGCAGGTTTTCTCTAGGACTGAGAAGATGGCTTTCAATGCACTCAGGCTCCAGTATGCTTTGGAAGGGACCACAAATTTTGTGGCATGGAAGATCTGAATGGAGGTAGTATTGGATGATAATGGGCTACTAGAATACATCAAGACAATTGTAGAAAAACCCCCAACATCTGATGCCCAAGATCTTTCTCAGTGGAAGAAGTATGGGGCTAAAGTGAGGAGGATCATATTGGAGGGAGTTCGAGATCATATTTTCTTGAATCTCCATGGGAAAGAGACTTCGTTCACAATGTAGAAAACATTGATCGAGTTATTTTAGAACAATAGTGACCACAGGAGGTTGGCACTCAAGGACAAGCTTCGAAGTATTAATATGCAAAAGAATGAAACAATTCCGCAGTATTTGAGCAAGTTTACACAATGTCATGATGAACTTGACGGGGTCGGTGTTACTGTTCCTGAAGAAGATTTGGTAGCTCTATCCCTCTTGGGTATTCCCAAGAGTTGGCATAGTTATCAAGATTCAGTAAATGGTAGAGAAAAACTACCAAGCTAGGAGTGGTTATGGTCTGATCTAGTGCAGGAAGAAATAAGGCAGAGGAATAGAGACGAGATTTAATCCAAGATCAAGGATGAGGAGAAATGTGCCTTGGATAGAAACGAAAAGGGAAAAAATCCTAATGCAATGCAGAATCTGGTCAAGGGGGCAACAATAAAGACTTGTCCAAAATCAAGTGCTTTCACTATCATGAAATGGGACACTATGCCATGAAATGTACACACAAGAAGGCAAGAAATAAGACTGCAAGAGGAGTAGTGGCTGAAGCCTTGGCTTCACAGTTAGAACTTGATTTTACCCTCATTCCACATGATGGGCAACAAAGAATTTTTCAACGACTTAGAGGAGAAGGATCTACAGATGCACATTGATATGGGAGATGATGGAAGGTATATCGTGACTGACATTGGTACCATTACTTTTCAAAGGGAGTCTAGCTCCCCTCTCAGGCTCAAGGATGTGATGCATGTATCAGGACTGGAGAAGAACCTAGTTTTTGTCACAGTGTTGGAAGACCGTGACTACGATGTGATATTCAACAAAAGAAATTATTTCTTGAGACACATCACCATGGGACAAGTGAAGCAGAATGGGTTCGAGTGAAGAACCTCTACAAATTAGATGTAGAAGACTGTGCAACATTGAGCACAAAAGAAGAGAAGATGCAGAGTTGAGATGTCAGTGAATTATGGCATAGAATACTTGGCCATTTGCATCATGGTGCTTTGAAGATCATGCAATAGATTTCTACAGGCCTTCCTAATGGAGCACTAGAGCAAAGAGATACATGCAAAGGGTGTACCTTGGGGAAGTACACAAAATCCACCTTTAATGATTGGGATAGCAGGGCACATGCAATCCTTGAAAGGATCCATTATGATGTATGTGGACATTTCTCGACAACCTCCACCGCCAAGCACATGTATTATGTTATATTTGTAGATGATTTCTCACGAAAGTGTTCGATATACTTCATGCAAAAGAAAGACCATACATTCTCCAAATTTGTTGAGTTTAAATCACTTGTTGAGAAAGATATTGGTGAGAAAGTGAAGGCTCTTAGGAGCGATAACAATGGAGAGTATGTGTCGAATGAGTTTAAAAAATTTTGTGTAAAGGAAGGCATTCAACGAGAGTTGACAACACGTCATAACCCACAACATAATGGGTTGCCTGAGAGGAAGAACAAAAGTATTGTGGGAGTATCATAGGCGATGTTGCATGACCAAAGTCTACCTCTACACTTGTGGGCTAAAGCATGCAACACAACGGTCTATTTGCAAAACAAAAGTCCTCACAGGATTCTTGGCACGAATACTCCAAAGGAAGGTTTTTCAAGGAAGAAACTATATGTGTCACACTTTAGTATCTTTGAATCATCAGTTTACTATCATGTCTCCAAGGAAGCAAGGAAAAATCTAGAGCCAACAGTAGAGTTGGGCATATTTGTGGGGTACACAAATTCGCCTCATAAATATTAGGTGTACATATTATCTATCAGGATGACAGTGGTTAGAAGAGATGTGAAGTTTCATAAGGAGAAGGAAATGAGGTGTTCTCTTGAGAGGAAGCTTCAGTTGCAGCCTGTAGGAGATTTTGGCTCCAATGGAAGAATCTCAGGAAGTTGTAAAGCAACCACATGTAGAGGAGTAGAGAGTGGAGACATCCACTCAAGCAGAGACATCCAGAGAAGGAAGGAAGCAGACAAGGGAAGCTGATAAATTGTTGCATGATGCTAGAGAGAATGTGGGAGCACCCACATCATAACGCAGGAAGAGTAGGTCACTAGATCGATACACTAGGTACATGGCTTTGATGAGTGATCTAGTTGAGATAGAACCATCCTCATTCGAGGAAGTAGTGCAACAAACAATATGGGTTGATGCCATGGTAGAGGAATATGATTCCATTGTCGGAAATAATGTTTGGGAAGTGGTCCCAAGACCAATAGACAAATCAATGGTTGGTTCAAGATGGCTTTACAAGATAAAACATGCAGCAGATGGGAGCATAGAGAAGCACAAGGCTAGATTTGTGGCTAATGGGTGCTCTCAGGTGGATGGAATTGAGTATGAGGAGACCTTTTCTCCAGTAGCAAGTTACTCATCCATCAAGTCAATTCTAGCTCCGTCAGCACAAATGGGGTGGAAGATCCACGAGATGGATGTGAAGACATCATTCCTCAATGGAGTTATTGAGGAGGAGGTGTATATTGAGTAGCCATAGGGGTTTGCAACTTTCAACAAAGAGTCGCACATGTGTAGACTCAAGCGAATGTTGTATGGACTCAAGCAAGCATGCCTTCCTTGGTATACTAGGATCGACAACTATCTCACCAGTTTGGGTTTCACCAAAAATGAAGCAGATGCAAACCTTTATCACATTGTGGTAGAAGGTAAATTATTGATTATTGTGTTATATGTCAATGACTTGATCCTCACTGGGGATGAGAAGTTGGTCAGATCTTGCAAGGAGGACCTTGCAAGAGAGTTCGAGATGAAGGACATGGGACTCATGCATTATTTCTTTAGTGTAGAAGTGTAGCGGGGAGATGGGGCACTGTTTGTCTCTCAGGGAGAAGTTCTACATGGAGAGTAGCAAACCCATGGACACTTCTCTAGTAGGTAACTGGAAGAAAGAGGATGCCACTTCAGGTGAGGAAGTGGAGGCTACCATTTATAGGTTGCTTGTGGGTTCACTTATGTATTTGGTGAACACACGACCATACATGTGTTATGCATTAACCAACTTAGTCAAGCCATGGTTAAAACAACGTAAACTTTGAAACAGGTATTGATACTGTTACCTGTTTCGTAGAGATAGCAAAAAGTTGACCCAATTTTGGAAAGGGTCGATGCAGAACACACATATTTTTTTTAGAGCATAGTTTTTGGCACTTTAAATAACCGATACGATTACTCGTTTCATAGGGGTAGTAAAAACGTGACTCGATTTTGAAAAGTGGTGATACAAAATACGCTTTTTTTTTTGGAGCATATTTTTGACACTTTAAATTTTCTTATGTATCAAATATAAATATTTGTTTTTAAATGTTAGTGATTTTCATGCTGATTTTGAAACGTGTTGATGCAACATACCATTTTTTAAAAAAACTTATTTTTCACACTTTAAAATTTATTATG